>JAHIAM010018122.1:0-18985 GCA_021605205.1 Aegilops longissima | reverse complement strand
GAAAGCGTCGTCCCAGAGTTCGATTCAAACTCTGTTTCCTTCATAACATTTCGGTCTCACCGAAAGGAGCGATCGTCCCACCGAGTTTGCTGACCAGCTCTCCTGTTGCTCATTGCTGAAATCGATCTCACTGAAGTTCATGCAATCGGTCACACCGAGTTGAGGTTTTGCCCTAACCCTAGCACATCAGTCCCACCGAGTTGATCATGCCGGTCCCACCGAGATTCCTAATGTTCACATTTTGAACTGAATTGGGCTCACGAGTTCTTCTATCCGTCCGACCGAGTTGGGTCAAATGTGTAACGTTGATTTTGTGTGGAGGCTATATATACCCTCCACCCCCTTCTCTATTAAAGATAGAGCCATCGAATGTGCCTACACTTCCACTAGTCATTTTTGAGAGAGAACCACCTACTCATGTGTTGAGACCAAGATATTCCAATCCTATCACTAGAATCTTGATATCTAGCCTTCCCAAGTTGCTTTCCACTCAAATCATCTTTCCACCATAGCCAAATCTGTGAGAGAGAGTTGAGTGTTGGGGAGACTATCATTTGAAGCACAAGAGCAAGGAGTTCATCATCACCACACCATCTATTACCTTTTGGAGAGTGGTGTCTCCTAGATTGGTTAGGTGTCACTTGGGAGCCTCCGACAAGATTGTGGAGTTGAACCAAGGAGTTTGTAAGGGCAAGGAGATCGCTTACTGTGAAGATCTACCCGAGTGAGGCAAGTCCTTCGTGGGCGATGGCCATGGTGGGATAGACAAGGTTGCTTCGTGGACCCTTCATGGGTGGAGCCTCCGTGGACTCAGCGCAGCCATTACTCTTCGTGGGTTGAAGTCTCTATCAACGTGGACATACGATAGCACCACCTATCGGAACCACGCCAAAAATCTCCGTGTCGACATTAGCTTGCCTTCTCAAAACCCTTCCCTTTACCTTCATATGCAATGTTTTACTTTCCGCTGCTACACTCTTGTGCTTAGTTGCTAAAATCTGCCAAGACTTAAAATTTGGAAAAGGCTAGATTTTTATTTGGTCAAGTAGTCTAATCACCCCCTCTGGAACTACTTTCGATCCTACACCGGGTCTATTTTCCATCATATATTTTCTGATCTATAAACCAAAAACCCAAAAATACCTTGCTGCAATTTATTTGTTTTTACTTTTTTTTACGTTTTAGTAATCTTTTATATCTATCTCTATCAGATCTCATCCTTGCAAGTAATTGTCAAGGGATTGACAACCCTTTATCGCTGGGTGCAAGTGTTTGATTGTTTGTGCCGTGCATAGATTAGAGACTTGCTTGTACCTCCCATCGGATTGATACCTTGGCTCTCAAACTGAGGGAAATACTTATCTCTACTTTGCTACATCACCCTTTCCTCTTCAAGGAAAAACCAACGCAAGCTCAAGAAGTAGCCGAAGAATTTCTCGCACTGCTATCGGGAGGTTCTACATCAAGCCTACCAAGTACCCACCATAAACTCTCATCTCTTGCATTACATTATTTGCCATTTTCACTCATTTTCCTCTCCCCCATTTCTAAAACATTTTCAGAAAATCACAAAAATATTTGCCTTTTATTCACCCTTCTTCCTTTCATTTACTTTTGGTTGCTTGTGTGCTAGATTGCTTGTTTTGTATCATGGCTAGCCTGCTATCATAGTTGATACCCGAAAACAAAGTTCTTAATTTAAACCAAAGGGTGGGGAGAATCTAAAACATGCTTGGTATAGAATTTGCAATGCTAAAATAGATCTACTCGTAAGAAATCCACTACCATTCTTCTTAGAAATTTTTATGTGGGTGTTACTACTTGGTATAGATATGTGCTAGACACCATTACTGGGGATAATTTCTTGGGTAGTCACACGATGGATGCTTACAATGATATGTTAAATCTAGTGGGATCTCCCCACTTATGGTTAATGAAACAGTTTTAACTTTGGAACATGTCATGCAACGGCTTGATATTATTGAAAGTAAAATTTCCATCGTAGAGCTTATTGAGAATTTGAATAAAAAGATCCATAATCACATTACTCAACTTGGATCGAAGGTGGGGATCACTTTGAAGAACTTTAAGGAAAAAGAACCCATAGTTAATGAGAAAATTGATCAAGATTCCTCTAGAATTGATAAATTAGAAGATATTATTACTAACTTGGGTTCGCTTTTGCTGCTATCAAAACTACTCCAAAACTTCCTTCTACTAAAACTACCAAGTTTATTTATGTTCTTAAAAATAAGGGTGAATCTTCTAGTAAAGAAAACAAAGATCTTAAGATGATAAGTGTTCACCCTAACTTTATCAATATTATTAAGGAACTAATTGCTACAGTGAGTTTCTTGATTTCTTGCCTAGGAGTGTGACTATTGATAAAACCAAAGAATCTCCTAGGGGTTATAAGTGTGCAATTGAGGAAGTGCATACCAAAGATGACAATACCTAGATCTATTGCAATATGCCTAGCTAGGGCATTAAACAATAGCGCTTGTTGGGAGGCAACCCAATTTTATTTTTATGTTTTTGGTTCTATTCTTCAATAAATACACATTATTACCTCTTTAGTAATTGTGTTTTGGTTTTAAATAGTGTTTGAACCAAGTAAAACCTTTGGGATACTTTGGTATATCGTTGATTTGATCTTGAAAAAAGTAAACTTTTGCCATTGCGAATTTTAAAAAATCACTGAAATGTGCTTTTGATCTTAATATTTTACACAAGATTGATACATAAAATTGCCTATGTTGTCCTAATTTTTCAGAATTATTGGATATACGTATATACAAAATTTCCAGTTACTATAGACTCTTCTGTTTTGACACATTCTATTTTCTATGTGTTGTTTGCTTATTTTGATGAATCTATGGGTAGTACCGGGGTATGAAGCATGGAGAAGTTGGAATACAGTAGATATTACACCAAAATAAATAAAGAATGAGTTCACAGCAGTACCAAATGTGGTGGTTTATTTTTTTTATACTAACGGATCTCATGAGTTTTCTGTTGAGCTTTGTGTTGTGAAGTTTCAAAGTTTTGGGTAAAGATTTGATGGACTATGGAATAAGGAGTGGCAAGAGATAAGCATGGGGATGCCCAAGGCACCCCAAGATAATATTCAAGGATAACCAAGCATCAAGCTTGGGGATGCCCTGTATGGCATCCCTCTTTCGCTCTTTGATCCATCAAGAAATTTACTTGAGGCTATATTTTTATTCACCACATGACATGTATTTTGCTTGGAGCATCTTGTATGATATGATTCTTTGCTTTTTAGTTTGCCACAATCATCCTTTCTGTACACATATTTTGAGAGGGACACGATGAATCGTGAATTTATTAGAATACATCTTTGTGCTTCACTTATATCTTTTGAGCTAGGCATTGGCTCTAGTGCTTCACTTATATCTTTTTAGAGCACGGCGGTGGCTTTATTTTATTGAAATTGTTGAACTCTCATGCTTCACTTATATTATTTTGAGAGTCTCTAAACAGCATGGTAATTTTCTTAGGTTATGAATTTAGTCCTAATATGATGGGCATCCAAGAGGGATATAATAAAAACTTTCATATAAAGAACATTGAATACTATGAGAAGTTTGATTCCTTGCATTTGTTTTGAGATATAAAGATGGTGATATTAGAGTCATGCCAGTGAGTAATTGTGGATTGGTAGAAGTAATTGTGTTAAAAGTTTGGATTCCCATAGCATGCACGATGGTGAACCATTATGTGATGAAGTCGGAGCATGATTTATTGTTTGATGGTCTTCCTTATGAGTGGCGGTCGGGGACGAGCGATGGTCCTTTCCTACCAATCTATCCCCTAGGAGCATGCATGTAGTACTTTGTTTCGATAGCTAATAAATTTTTGCAATAAGTATGTGAGTTCTTTATGACTAATGTTGAGTCCATGGATTATACGACTCTCATCCTTCCACCTTTGCTAGCCTCTCTAGTACTGTCAACTCTTGTCGGTGCATTAAACCCACTGTGACCTTCCTCAAAAGAGCACATACCTACCTATTATGGAATTTCCATAGCCATTTCGAGATATATTGACATGCAACTTCCACCGCTTCGCTTATTATGACACACACCATCATTATCATATTTCTTTGCATGATCATGTAGTTGGTATAGTATTTTTGGCAAAGCCACCGCTCAGATTTTTATACATGTCACTCTTGATCATTGCACATCCGCACATACGGAGGCATTCATATAGAGTCATATTTTATTCTAGTATCAAGTTGTAATTTTGAGTTGTAAGTAAATAAAAGTGTGATGATCATCATTATTAGAGCATTGTCCCATGTGAGGAAAGGATGATGGAGGCTATGGTTCCCCACAAGTCGGGATGAGACTCGATGAAAAAAAAGAGGCCAAAGAGCCCAAAATAAAAAATGAGAGAAAAGAGAGAAGGGACAATGTTACTAGGGTTAATTAGATAAATGTCACTCCAATTATGGCGATTCATAAAATGTCACTATAATTTCCAAACTTTGAAAAATGCCATTGCAATTTTTGCAAACTTTGAAAAACGCCATCGCAGACTTCGAAATATGCCACTGGAAATGGCATGAAATGGCATTTTTCTAAGTTTGGAAAATCCAGTGGCATTTCTCGGAATCACCAAATTTGGAGTGGCATTTATCAAATAAACCCATGTTACTATCCTTTTTCCACACTTGTGCTTCAAAGTAGCACCATGATCTTCATGATAGAGAGTCTCCTATTTTGTCACTTTCATATACTAGTGGGAATTTTTCATTATAGAACTTGGCTTGTATATTCCAATGAAGGGCTTCCTGAAATTGTCCTAGGTCTTCGTGAGCAAGCAAGTTGGATGCACACCCACTTAGTTTCTTTTTGAGCTTTCATACACTTATAGCTCTAGTGCATCCGTTGCATGGCAATCCCTACTCACTCACATCGATATCTATTAATGGGCATCTCCATAGCCCGTTATACGCCTAGTGTATGTGAGACTTTCTCCTTCTTTTTGTCTTCTCCACAACCAACATATTCTACTCCACCTATAGTGCTATATCCATTGCTCACGCTCATGTATTGCACGAAAGCTGAAAAAGTTTGAGAACACCAAAAGTATGAAACAATTGCTTGGCTTGTCATCGGGGTTTTGCATGATAAAATACTTTATGTGATGAAGATGGAGCATTGCGACTATATGATTTTGTAGGATAGCTTCTTTTCCATGTTATTTTGAGTAGACACGATTAATTGCTTTATTAGTATGCTTGAAGTATTATTGTTTTTATGTCAATATTAAACTTTTGTTTTGAATCTTATGGATCTGAATATTCATTCCACAATAAAGAAGATTACATGGATAATTATGTTAGGTAGCATTCCACATCAAAAATTCTGTTTTTAACATTTACTTACTCGAGGACGAGTGGGAATTAAGCTTGGGGATGCTTGATACGTCTCCAACGTATCTATAATTTTTGATTGTTCCATGCTATTATATTATCTGTTTTGGATGTTTTATATGCATTAGTATGCTATTTTATATTATTTTTGGGACTAACCTATTAATCTAGAGCCCGCCATTTCTGTTTTCCTTGTTTTTGAGTTTTACGTAAAAGGAATATCAAACGGAGTCCAAACGGAATAACACTTTACGATGATTTTCTTGGACCGAAGACATCCACGGAGCTTGGAGAGGGGTTGAAGAATCCGAGGGCCCACAAGCTCGCTTGGACACCTCGAATCCCCAACCCTAATTCTTGCTCTATAAATTCCCAAATATTCCCAAACCAATGTAAGCATCCACCAAAATATTTTTCCGCCGCCGCAAGCCTCTCGCTCCTGAGATCCCATCTTGGGGCCTTATCCCAGCCCTGTTGGAGGGGTATTAGATCATGGAGGGCTTCTACATCAACCTTATTGACCTTCGATGAAGCATGAGTAGTTTACCAAAGGCATACGGGTCCATAGCTAGTAGCTAGATGGCTTCTTCTCTCTTTGATCTTCAATACATTGTTCTCCTTGATGTTCTTGGAGTTCTATCTGATGTAATATTATTTTATGTGTGTTTGTTGAGATCGATGAATTGTGGATTTATGATCAGATTATCTATGAATATTATTTGAGTCTTTTCTAAACTATTTTATGCATGATTAAATATCTTTGAATTTCTCTTGAATTATCGGTTCGGTTTGGCCAATTATATTGGTTCTTCTTGCAATGGAGAGGTGCTTATTTTGGTTCAATCTTGTAGTGTCCTCACCCAAAGGACAAAGTAGGGGTAGCGAGGCACGTATTGTATTGTTGCCATCAAGGGTAAAAAGATGGGGTTTTCGCATATTGCTTGAGTTTATCCTCTACATCATGTCATATTAATTACATGCTACTCCATTCTTATGAACTTAATACTCTAGATGCATGCTGGATAGCGGTCATGTGTGGAGTAATAGTAGTAGATGCAGGAGTCATCTACTTGACACTAACATGATGCCTATATTCATAATCATTGCCTTGCATATCGTCACAACTTTGCGCTAATAATTTGTTCACCCAACCGTATGTTTTCTTTCAAGAGTGAAGCCCTAGTGAAACCTATGGCCCCGGTATATTTTCCATCATATATTTTCATATCTATAAACCAAAAACCCAAAAATACCTTGCTGCAATTTATTAGTTTTTACTTTGTTTTACGTTTAGTAATCTTTTATATCTATCTCTACCAGATCTCATCCTTGCAAGTAACCGTGAAGGGATTGACAACCCTTTATCGTGTTGGGTGCAAGTGTTTGATTGTTTGTGCAGTGCATAGAATGGAGACTTGCTTGTACCTCCCTACGGATTGATACCTTGGTTCTCAAACCGAGGGAAATACTTATCTCTACTTTGTCTGCATCAACCTTTCCTCTTCAAGGAAAACCAACGCAAGCTCAAGAAGTAGCGGTGGATGAACAGACTCCTTGGAGGCTCTATTAATAGTAGCGGGTGGAGCCTGGAGGACGACAATGGATGAACAGTACCCTGTTGAGTCCTGTTTTGCGGTACGCCATACCCCTCACGATCAACAGGCCTGCTTTCGACCATAGGCACTCCAATGTAAGTCTGCTTTCCGCTTTTGCGTACGCCGACCTCCCAATCAACAGACCCTTTCACCGTAGGTGCTCGAACAAAAAGTCTTTCTCTGCTTTGCGGTACGCGACCCTCCCGATGAACAGATCCCGCTTCGACCGCTTGCGGTCGAACGAGGCCGCTTCCTATGTTCTGCGGTATACCAGCCCGCTCTGGTTTTTCTGTCCAAGACGGTTCGCTCTCGGCGAACAGGACGCATTCTGCTTTCCCGATGAACACAACGCTGTTTTGCTATTCCAGCCAGCCAGCTATTGCTCGGCGAATAGGACACCGCTGTTATCATCCGTGCCTCTCGATGTACACGAGCCCGGCGACGTATAAGCGAGTACGCTGCTTGACACCCCGCTGATGTATGTACTTTCGTATTTTCTTCCCTCCGGTTGTACGACGAGCTACACGCTTGAGACAGAGTGCCTGACCGCTACATCGGGGCTTTACTATGACACGTGTTGTTGCTTGCTCGCCACGGTTCATCATTGCAGAGACCGATGGACCAAGATACGCATATCGCTCCCACTCGCATGCATAACGCCACGTATGCTTAGACCGGTGGGTCCCAACGTGAGTAAGGATAAGAAGGCACTTCCTTGCGTGAAGATATAGCTGGTGGATCCCAACCGTTAGGGGAGGAACCATTTTTCGCCCTAATATGGAGGCACTTGCTTGCATCCGAAGATGTAGCTGGTGGGTCTAGCTGTCAGCAGATACAACATGCCTTCCAATGGCTATCTGTAACACCCGGATACAACTTTCCATATTCGTAACTCCAACTCTTGCCTTTTCCGGAGATGTGGTTTATTATTTCTCCGTGGTTGGGTTTTTGTCTGTTGTTTTGCATTTTGTTCATGTCTTGCATTTCATCTCATGGCATCATCTGCATTTCATCCGCATGTTTTTCAAAACTTGCATCCGTTTGTTCCGTCGTTCTCTGTTGTCCGCTTCCGAGCCCGATACACTCGCGCGCGCCCGCTGCACCTCCAAATATTATTTTATAAGTGGATAAAATGTTCTCGAATGGGTTGCAACTTGTCATGCGGTCTTATTATAGTGTAGACAGGCCGCCGCCAAGTTTCCGTGATTCGGAGTTCGTTTGACGCCCAACCTTAAACATTGCGGTCCTGCAGTACCTTTCGGACGTCGGCTCCAAACTGCTGTCGGTCTCTCTCTTCTCACTAGCCCATCTACACAGCCCCCAACCCCTCTCCTAGTCCTTCCGCTCGGAGCCGTTCGATGGCGATCGTCGGTCCAAAATGGAGCTAATCCCTAACCCTAGCCCTTTCCTATTTAAACACCATCCCTTGTCCATTTTGGGCAGCCTAGCCCTCCACCTACCTCCGGTCTTCCTCCTCCTCGAATCTCGCCCAATCATCAGCCGCCGCCTCCCACCTCCGTTTCGCCCCCGCCCTCCTCGCCATGCGGCCCGCCATCCGAGCCAACCGGGCTGGCCACGTGCCCTCGCCTCCCCCGCCTGGTCCTCCCGGCCCGTCCCACGCCGCCCGGGCCGATTGGGCCAGTGCCGCACAGCGCGCCTGCTCAGGAGGAGCTTCTCCCCGCCCAGGATCCCGCCGACCACCGGCCCGCCCTCCGCCGACGACCTCGGCAGCCCAGGCGCTAACGCCGGCAGGCCGGCCCCCCTCCTCTTCCTTCTCCTCCTCCACTTCTCCGCCACCTGCCGACCCTTTCCTCCCGCAGTAGCCACCCCGCCATGGAGGTCGCGCGCGCCACGCTTCACCGAACCCGGCCCGATCCACCGGATCCGGTTTCCCGGCGGATCTGCTGTTCCGCCCATCCGGACCCTCCGGTGTCCCGCCCGTCTTCGCCCTGCCAGGGCAACCGCCGCCCTTCCAGCGGTCGGGAGAAGCCGATCCGCCCTGCTTGACCGCCGGCCCCAAGCCCTGCCTCCTTCCCGGGGCCTCCCCCAAACCCAGATCGTGAGGCCCCTCCCCCTACGCCCCTTCTCCACCGGCGGGCTTGGCCCAATGTGAGCAGCTCCCAGCAAAGGGCGCCAGATTTGGCCCGTTTGTTTTTTTCCTCGCTGAGTTTTTCTATTATCCAAAAGCTTTTCGAAAACCCCTTAGACTTCATGCATGTAACAACTAATTAACCGTATCGGTTTAAACAAACTTTATATGTAAAATGCTTAGAAAATTGTGTAGATTAATAATATGTCTTTTTCATCCCATGTTAAAATGTTTAACTTGCTTTTATTTAAATTTTGCTAATATGCCATGGTAAAATGATTTATTTCATAACTAAATAACGTAACTCGAATTAAATGTTCTTTATATGTAAATGGGGTGGAAAAATGCCTAGTTTAACATGGTGCAGCTTATTTTCCTGTTTAACAACTTTGAAATATGTTTTAGGACAGAACAGGACCGAATCTAAAATATTGCTCATGGGGATTTTCCGGAATTGTTGTTTCTTATTTCCGGCCTCATTTAAACTTGCCTAAATAGTTAGTTTAATTATGCTTCACCCCTTGCCATGTTTAATAACATTTAATATTGTTGGTTCCCAACCGGAGAGAACTAAATATTTGAATGTGGCTTTTGTCAATATGCAACTCGTTGCATATTGAGCTCCATAATTTGTAGTGTTGTTTGTTGCACTTTGCCATGCCATGCTATTTAAACCGGACATGCATCATACTTGATTGTGCATCATGCCATGTTTATGCTTGTGTGTTTACTATGTTGTTTGTTTGTTTCGGTTTGCTTTTCTCGTTAGCTTGTTCCGGAGTTGTGAATTCATTGACCCGTCCGTTGTCTTCTTCATGGACTCGTTTTCTTCCTTGGGGTTTCGGCAAGATGACCATACCCTCAATCACTTCTATCTTTGCTTGCTAGTTGCTCCTCTTTTGCTATGCCTATGCTCGATGCCTACCACTTGCTATCATGCCTCCCATGTTGCCATGTCAAGCCCTAACCATCCTTTCCTAGCAAACCGTTGTTTGGCTATGTTACCCTTTGCTCACCCTCTTATAGCGGTTTTAGTTGGGTGAAGATGAAGTTTGTTCCTTGTTGGAACATGGAGATGTTGTTCCTTGTTGGAACATGTTTACTTGTTGGGATATCACAATATGTCTTATTTAATTAATGCATCTATATACTTGGTAAAGGGTGGAAGGCTCGGCCTTATGCCGGTGTTTTGTTCCACTCTTGCGCCCTAGTTTCCGCATATCGGTATTATGTTCCCGGATTTTGCGTCCCTAACGGTCGGGTGATTTATGGGACCCCTTGACGTTCGCTTTGAATAAGACTTTTCCGAAGGCCCAACATTGGTTTTACCATTTGCCTCCTAGCCCTTTTTCCTTGGGTTTGGAGCCCAAGGGTCATCTTATTTTACCCCGGGCGGTGCTCCCTGAGTGTGGTCCAAATTGTCGACCCGGGGTTACCGGGGCAACTGGGTTCGCCTTCCGGAAGTTTGGACAATCCGTGTGCCCAGACCGAGATATGTGCAGCTCCTATCGGATTTGTCGGCACATCGGGGCTTTTGGTCTTGTTTTATTCTGTGGAATGTCTTGTAGCCGGATTCGAGGATCGGTCTTCCGGGAGAAGGAATATCCCGTTGATCGGAGGCTTATCATGGGCTGTTGGGACACCCGCGGGTTTGAACTTTAAACCGTGCCGGTTATGGGCAGATGGGAATTTGTTAATGTCGGGTAGAAAACCCGGTTGATCTTATTTAAAATACACCAACCGGTGTAAGTGATGGTCTCTTCGGGGTCCGGAAGTGAACACGTTTGGAGTTATGTTTGGCGGTAGTTTCGGATCACTTTTGATCATAGTTGTTCGACCGTGCTTTGCTTCTCTTCTCGCTTCTTTTCATGTTAGCCACCATATATGCTAGTCCTGCCAGCTCCACCTCACTACCCTTCCTACCTTTAAGCTTAAATAGTCTTGATCTCCGGGGTGTGAGATTGCTGAGTCCCCGTGACTCAAGATACTTCAAAACCAGTTTGCGGGCCGATGAAACCTGCGGGTGGCCCCAGCTCGGAGGAGCTCGATGAAGACTTTTGCATTGTGTTGTTTGTTCTGATCAAGGTGGAGCCAGTTGGGACGATCGGGGATCGTAGCATTTGGGGTAGTCTTCTTTTATTTTGGTTCCGAGTGGACCTTGATTGTACTGTATGATGTAATGTTTTACTCTTGTATTGTGTGAAGTGGCATTGTAACCAACTATTATCTCTTTTCCCTTATGTATTACATGGGTTGTGTGAAGATTACCTCACTTCACATTGCTTTCAATGCGGTTATGCCTCTAAGTCGTCCCGACCGGGGAGATATAGCCGATCGGGGTATAAGTTGGTATCGAGCCTTCCCACTTAGAGCCCCTACTTGATTGTTTTTGGCTTGTTGAGTCTAGAACGGAAAATGTTTTGAGTCGAGGATTATATATATCGGGGAGGATTTTTTTTCCCTCCCCTTCCCGCTGGTGAGGTATCCCCGGAGTTTTGACTTTTCTCTCCTCATATTTCACTAAAAAATTTTAGGATCCGGGTATCTTGGAATCGTTCGATGGTTTTGTGGAGAACATTGTTCTTGGTGCCTCGACATTTAGGGTTGTGGCGTGTCCGGGGTTGAGCTCGGGTGTTGTCGCACAATTTTATCTTGCATTTGGAATACGAGTTTTGCCGACCCAAAATCTCTTTTGTGCGTTGGGTGAGATAACCCGATAGCCCAAATCGGGGAAAGGGGAGTATTGCCATGACTTGTATAACGGATGTTTTTGGGTCGAGGTACCCGATTTCGAGGATTTCTTGGTTATGTGTTGAAGGATGGATACAATTTGGATCTAGGTATTGTTAGTTTGGGTGATATATTTTGTTCCTGTCCCCAACACCAGTTGCATAACCAGAAAGTTTGGAGTTTATAGGGGAATTCAAGTAGCTCCTAGAATATCTTTCCGGGATGCATGATATGGGATTTAAATTCTATCATATGTATTTGTTCCGCTTATTCCCAAGCCAAATCCTTTTTTTTTTTTCCGTTTTGTGGTATTGAGTTGTTCAATGAAGTGTTGATTCCATACCTTTCCTAAATGGTGTTCTCATATTGCTATGTGAATACTAATCCTTCTTGATCAGAGCTTGTCATGTTAATTCTTTTCCAACCGGGGTTTCTTCAAGTGGATCCTTCATTCCAACATTGAAGATCAATTCTAAGTTTTTCAACGGTGTTCCTTTCATCCCACCTAAGTTGCCTTTGTTTTCCGCCCTCCCACCCTTTTTTCTTCAAGGACCAGATTTTTGTAGCCATTTTATTGAGTGAAGTTTCTTCATTCTTTTCCTTAAATGTTTTATCCGGTGATTTCTCATGAAGGCCTAAGGGCTTCAACCTTATCTTTTTCCATTCTAATTTTCTTTTCCGTGGACTTAACTCAAGCTTTCTGTTGATCATATTCTTTCCTTGTTGCAAATGTTTTCTCTTGCCGATGCATCCCTAATCATTCACCTCTCGTTATTCATTTGTTGGGCAAGATATCTCGGAAGATTCTAGTTTCCATTCTCAATTCCCAAGTTATTTTGAGGATGCTATCTCATTCAAGCCATTTAATTCTCCCGTGCAATATCTATTTCAAGCAATTGCTCAACGGTGGTTCTTTTAGGGGCCCTAACCCACGGGTCTTTTCGGATCTTACCGACTTTTATTTTCCGAGCTATTCCCAAATTCTTTTAAGCTTGCGAAGAATGAATTATCATCACATATGCCTTTGTCCAATATCTTTCAAATTATTTTCATTGTTGGTTCAACCTTTCTAATTGTCATTCGAGTGCCTCAACAATTCATGGTGGTGATTCTCGTCATTCTCAATTTTGAAGACCAAGAAGGTTTCTCTTAAATCTTGCTCCATTCTCTTCAAGATTCATGGTTCTAGCTTCGGCCATCCTCATATTTGTTTTGATTGTGAGAATTCTTTTCACCCATCCGAAGAAATTCAGAAATCTTTTCAGTTTGATTATCGAGCCCATCATTATAGAATTATCCATTCCACTTTGCTCTTGTTCTCCAAATCACGGTGCATCATTCAAGTACCCTCTAATCAGTTCATGATTTCTTCGTTCACATGCATCTAAATTCTCTCAAGTATCTTGGTTCATTTCTAATTCTTCCCGGTGTTTCTTTATCTTTCTTCGTTCATTCTCAATTATTATGGTGGTTTGTTCAAGAGTTCTTTCCTTCGTTATCATATAGACTCATTCGTTTTTTCCAATCCTACCGTGGTTCGTTGAAGACCTTCCCAAGTTTGCCATATCTATCTTAATCTTTTCCGGAATAAGTAGTATGCCAAATCCGTTGCTTGTCATCAATCTAAATTGGTGAAGGATCAGCATAATGTAATTCTTATTCTTGTTTCATCGAGTAAGTTCAATTCCTTATTGGAGGTTCATCAAAATTTTGATTTCAGTTGTTCATCTTTTCTTTTCCGGTTCCAAGCTCTCATCATCACCAAGATCCATCTAAATCCTGCAAGACTTCACCTTGTGTTGTCAACTTCTCTTCCTTTTATCATCTTTTCTTTCGGAGTTCTTCATGGAGGCTCTACATGATGGTTCGTCAAGGTTCTTTTCATTCTTCAATTGTTCTTCAAGATTCCTCTCGGTATGATCCGCAAGCCATACTTCAAAATAAACATGGTTCCAACACATGTTTTGTTTAGGCTTCAATATTCTTCTTCTTGCATTCGGTGCAATTGTTCTACCTTATCATTTGAGGTGGTGTTTGTCATTCTCGACAATTTGAGTTCGTGTTTCATGTTTCACTTGTTGTCAAGAATGAGGTATTTTAAATCCATCAATCCCTTTGTTGGAGTTATCTTGGGCTATTTCACCTAAACCCTTCCATTGGGAATGTTGCTATTTATGGTGCTTGTAAATGAACCAAGTTCTTTATTTGTCCTCCGGTGAAATAAGTTTCCGCCCTTGTTGATATCAATCCAATCATGTGCTTCCGTTGGTGGCGAAACCACCTCACAATTTTGAGATGTTTACCATAAGCCCACAACAAGTTTGCTTTTGTTGTTGGTTTTCAACAACTCCGCTTAACCTTCTTGGCAAGGGCTTCCCAAATTCAATTGTGGTAGAAGTTACTATTATCTTCTTCTTTTCTTTCCAACCATCTAGTTTTCATTGCATTCTTTCATTTCTGGAGGCATTGTGATGTTGCTCTTTGACCCATCATCTTCTTTTGTCAAGATCATGTTCTTTTTCTTGCTTATCCATTTAACCGGAGTATCATGTTTTCATTGAGTTCTCTCATCTTATCAAGTTTTGCCTTTCCTCAACCGGAGCTGTCTAAATCTTTCTTACCTTGTGCCTTTTTTTCAATAGTTCGGAGGCGTATGTTGTTGATTTCATCAAGTATCATCCCATCTTCCAAGTTCATGTTATATTCCTTCCATGTTCAATCGGTGCTGCCCAATTCTTCCTCTCCATCTTGTTTTAAAGGGTGGTTTAATTCTATCTTGTCCATTAAAACCTTGATTCATGCCTTTTCAACCTTCAAGTTATCGTAATGTTCCTTGTTCCTTTTTCTAACGGATTGTTTGTAATCTCGTTCATCTTCGTTTTTTCTTTCTTTCATTTTGCTCAACCTCTCAAGGTTCATGGTCTCATTCGTTTGTCAAAGGCAATTTAGTTTACCCTTATCTTCCTCTTCCTTTTCTCTCCGGTGCCATCCTAGATCTGGAGAGATCCTCTCGTAGTGGGGAGTGTTGTAACACCCGGATACAACTTTCCATAAAAATCCAACTCTTGCCTTTTGAGATGTGGTTTATTATTTCCTCCGTGGTTGGGTTTTTTGTTGTTTTGCATTTTGTTCATGTTTGCATTTCATCTCATGGCATCATCTCATTTCATCCCATTTTTTCAAAACTTGCATCCGTTTTTCGGTTTCTCTCTTTGTCCGCCGAGCCCATACACTTTCGCCTTGCTTTCCCTCAAATATTATTTTATAAGTGGATAAAATGTTTCGGAATGGGGCAACTTGTCATGCGGTCTTATTATAGTGTAGACAGGCCCCTTCCAAGTTTTGATGAGTTCGTTTGGCCCTTTAAACATTCGAAATTTGCGGGTACCTTCGCGCGTTCGGTCTCCAAACGCCGGGTCTCTCTCTTCTCACCTAGCCCATCTACACAGCCCCAACCCTCTCCTAGTCCCTCTCCTCCGGAGTTCGATGGCGATCGGCGTCCGAAAATGGAGCTAATCCCTAACCCTAGCCCCTTTCCTATTTAAACACCATCCCTTTCCATTTTGGGCAGTAGCCCCTCCACCTACCCGGTCTTCCTCCCTCCCGAATCTCCCCCAATCATCCCCGCCTCCCCCTCCGTTTCCCGCCACCGCCCCTCCCGCCATTTGGCCCCCCCCCCAACCAACCGGGCTGGCCCTGCCCCTCGGCCCCCCCGCTGGTCCTCCCGGCCCGCCACGCCCGCCCCGGGCCGATTTGGGCCAAGGTGCCCCGGCCCCGCCCGGGAGGAGCTTCCTCCGCGCCTGGGGATCCGGGCCCGACCAGCCCCTCCCCTCCGCCCGGCCTCGGCCTGGGCGGCGCCGGGCCGGGCCCCTCCTCCTCTCTTCCTTCTCCTCCTCCCTTCTCCCGCCACCCGCCCGACCCTTTCCCCGCGGTAACCGCCCCATGGAGGTCGCCGTCGCCCCCGCTTCACCCAACCCGGCCCGATCCACCGGATCCGGTTTCCCCCCGGATCGCTCGTTCCCGCCATCCGGACCCTCCGGGGTCCCCGCCCGTTTCCGCCCTTGCCGGGCAACCCCCGGCCTTCCACAGCGGCGGGGAAGCCCGATCCGCCTGCCCTTGGCGCCCAAAGCCCCGCCCCTTGGGTGGGCCTCCCTCCCAAACCGGAGGGGCCCCCCCCTCCCTCCCTTCCACCGGGGCTTGGCCCAATTGGCATCCCCACCCAGGGCGCCGATTTGGCCCGTTGTTTTTTTCCCCCTGAGTTTTTCTATTATCCGATTAGCGTTTTTGAAAACCCCTTAGACTTCATGCATGTAACAACTAATTCTGGGATTTCAAACTTTATATTAAAATGCTTAGAAAATTGTGTAGATTAATAATATGTCTTTTCATCCCATGTTAAAATGTTTAACTTGTGTTTATTTAAATTTTGCTAATATGCCATGGTAAAATGATTTATTTCATAACTAAATAACCGAACTGAATTAAATGTTCTTTATATGTAAATGGGGTGGAAAAATGCCTAGTTTAACATGGTGCAGATTATTTTCCTGTTTAACAACTTTGAAATATGTTTTAGGACAGAACAGGACCGAATCTAAAATATTGCTCATGGGGATTTTCCGAATTGTTGTTTCTTATTTCGGCCTCATTTAAACTTGCCTAAATAGTTAGTTTAATTATGCTTCACCCATTGCCATGTTTAATAACATTTAATATTGTTGGTTCCCAACGAGAGAACTAAATATTTGAATGTGGCTTTTGTCAATATGCAACTCGTTGCATATTGATCCATAATTTGTAGTGTTGTTTGTTGCACTTTGCCATGCCATGCTATTTAAACCGGAATGCATCATACTTGATTGTGCATCATGCCATGTTTATGCTTGTGTGTTTACTATTTGTTTGTTTGTTTCGGTTTGTTTTTTCGTTAGCCGGTTCCGTTCGGAGTTGTGAGGATTCATTCGACCTCGTCCGTTTGTCTTCTTCATGGACTCGTTCTTCTTCCTTGGGGATTTGGCAAGATGACCATACCCAAATCACTTCTATCTTTGCTTGCTAGTTGCTCGCCTTTTGCTATGCCTATGCTACGATGCCTACCACTTGCATCATGCCTCCCATGTTGCCATGTCAAGCCCTAACCATCCTTTCCTAGCAAACCGTTGTTTGGCTATGTTACCCCTTTCTCACCCTCTTATAGCGTTGTTAGTTGCGGGAAGATGAAGTTTGTTCCTTGTTGGAACATGGAGATGTTGTTCCTTGTTGGAACATGTTTACTTGTTGGGATATCACAATATATTTATTTAATTAATGCATCTATATACTTTGGGTGGAAGGCTCGGCCTTATGCGTGTTTTGTTCCACTCTTGGCCCTAGTTTCCGTATATCGGTATTATGTTCCCGGATTTTGCCCCTAACGGCGGGTGATTTATGGGACCCCTTGACATTCGCTTTGAATAAGACTTTTCCAGAAAGGCCCAACATTGGTTTTACCATTTGCCTCACCTAGCCTTTTTCCCTTGGGTTTGGAGCCCAAGGGTCATCTTATTTTACCCCCCGGGCGGGCTCCTCGGAGTGCTGGTCCAAATTGTCGACCCGGGCCCAGGCAACTCGGGTTCCTCGGAAGTTTGGACAATCGGTGTGCCCGAGACCAGATATGTGCAGCTCCTATTAGGATTTGTCGGCACATCCGGCGGCTTCTGGTCTTGTTTTATTCTTGGAATGTCTTGTGCCGGATTCGGGACGGGTCTTCCCGGGGAGAAGGAATATCCCTTGATCGCGGAGCTTATCATGGGCTGTTGGGACACCCGGGGGTTTGAACTTTAGCCGTGCCTGTTTATGTGGCGATGGGAATTTGTTAATGTCCGGGAAAAACCGGTTGATCTTATTTAAAATACACCAACGCGGTGTAACCTGATGGTCTCTTCTCGGGTCGGTGAACCGGAATTGGAGTTATGTTTGGAAGTAGTTTGGATCACTTCTTGATCATAGTTGTTCGATGCTTTGCTTCTCTTTCGCCTCTTTTGTGTTAGCCACCAATATGCTGTCCGCTGCAGCTCCACCTCACTACCTGTCCTACCTTTAAGCTTAAATAGTCTTGATCTCGGGTGTGAGATTGCTGAGTCCCCGTGACTCACGGATACTTCAAAACCAGTTTGGTGGTGAAACCGGCGGTGATGCACCGAGCTCAAGGAGCTCATGAAGACTTTGTGCATTGTGTTGTTTCGTTTTGTGATCAAGGGAGCCAGTTGGGACGATCGGGATCTGTAGCATTTGGGGTAGTCTTCTTTTATTTTGGTTCGTAGTGGACCTTGGTTTTATGATGTAATGTTTTACCTTGTATTGTGTGAAGTGGCATTGTAAGCCAACTATTATTCTTTTCCCTTATTATTACATGGGTTGTGTGAAGATTACCTCACTTGCACATTGCTTTCAATGCGGTTATGCCTCTAAGTCGTGGACCGGGGAGATATAGCCGATTAGGCATACTATCTTTCATTGACCATGTTGACCCGGCAGAGCACCAAGATGGTGGATGACGCGAGTCTAGGAAGGGAGAGAGCCGGAAGGCGGGGATGGGGAGGGCAATCGAGGTTGATTGCCGTTGGGTGTGAGGCCGTTGTGCGGAGAATAACATGAGGTGTTGGTGGAGAGGATGGCATGGTAGCGGTGGCACCCACGGCCACCCACGAGGAGGACGGTCCCGGGCGCTAGTTTTGGGGGAGCAAGAAGAGATTGAAGAAGTAGCGGCCGTTGGATGTTAATCAAGGTCACTTGCTAGAATCGTTTGTTGACTAAGTTGGCGGTTGCATACGTGTCAACTTAGTAGGCCCACAATTCAGCCTCAATCGGTGGGTTGAGCAAGGGGAGGAATCATTTTCTTTGTAATAAGGCACTTCCTTGTAAGATGTAGTTCGTGGGTCCCAGCTGTCATGGGGAAAGTTTTTTTCACATAATAAGAAGGAACTTCCTTGCGGCGAAGATTGTAGCTGGTGGGTCCAACCTATCGGGAGGAATCGTTTCCGGATAATAAGGAGGCACTAGCTTGGTGCAAAGATGTGGTGGTGGTTCCCTTCGCCTCTCCCGACTCCCGCTTGGCTCGGTTGACCACCATCATCGAGTGCACCGACGATGGACGACGGCGGGCCTAAGATGGGAACGATCCGGGAA
>JAHIAM010018119.1:0-23037 GCA_021605205.1 Aegilops longissima | reverse complement strand
GGAAATTGAAGATTTCAAGGTCAAAATTGAGAGTTTTCGTGGATGGAAAGTGGGGAACTTGGGGAAATGCTAGATCTACACGAAAACCAAGCAAATCCATGGATCAAAATCAACAAAACATCATCAAACTAACAAATCACAAAAAATTTGGGGTTATTTTTGGTGGGGATTTTCGATTTAGGACGAAATCAACAAAATCAAGCTAGAAAAAGAGGGGTAGGGGCTCCAAAAACGTGATCAACCTAAGCTCTGATCCATAGATGATGTAGGGCGGAACCCTATAGTGTCGATCTTTCAAATTTGGAGTGGATCGTACGGGGAGACACGAAGAACGAGCGGAAGAACACGAGGAAATCACGGGGAGGAACGAGGGAAAACACTCAACCAACAAGGAATCGGTCACACAAATGCTAGATCAAAGAACACAAAGGGTGATGCGAAGCATCCTACGGTCATCACCATGTCAAGAGTCCGCATGGCAAGTGACACGTATGACCTCTTCTTCACATACACAAAGGTGAATCTTCCTTTACACGTGCTCACTTGACCTCGCCGAGGATGGTATACTACTTGACACTTCCCTGTGCATGCATAGGTATCGCTTGAGCGCCACGGATGTCAAGGAGGAGGCAGCCCCAAGAAACCACTACACCATCCGCGAGGGAAGCCTCGAAGCGACGATGGAAGAAGACGGAGCTGCAGAGGCTACAGTGCCCCTGACATCCGCCTTCACGCAAGCCCGACATCCGCCCGAGCCCGACTTCCGGGCTACCATCACACCGTCAGAAGACTTCAGTGGCCCGGACATCCGCCCTCAGTTCCCGACATCCGCCTCCCACGGCTCCCCGGATATCCGCCACTCGCCCGGAAATCCGCCGCCTGCACTCCACCCGGCCGAACCAGACTTCACCAGCTCGACATCCGCCCCTAGCCTGACATCCGGCGCCTCGAAAGCCCGGACATCCGCCCGACGCCTGACATCCGGCTCCTCTCATCGCTACAGCAGCATCCGGACTTGTCCCTTGTACCCTTCACCCC
This sequence comes from Aegilops longissima, assembly GCA_021605205.1. NCBI lineage: Eukaryota > Viridiplantae > Streptophyta > Magnoliopsida > Poales > Poaceae > Aegilops > Aegilops longissima. The sequence continues at coordinate 21,999 of JAHIAM010018119.1, read as the reverse complement.
GAGACTATATATACTTCATCCCTTCCTCTTTTAGGGTTAGCTGGATTAGCTCATGTTTAGGTGAGAGAGCCTTTGCTCATCCACTTGGCTACTTCTCCTCGGAGATCGACCACTACGGAGAAGATCCCCTGCGGATTCAAGACCCTCCTAGGGTGGACCGTGATCAAGACCTCCTCACGGGAGAAGAACGGCTACTCGTATCCTTACCTTTGTTGTTCTTGAATCTTGTGCCATTCTATGTATTCATAATCTAGCACTTGTGTGATTGACTCCTTGTCGGTTGAGTGACTTCTCTTGTTTTCCCGTGTTTTCCTCTTGTTCTTCCGCTGTTCGCCGTGATTCACCGAGGATCCGCCCAACGTGAAAGATCGCCTCATGAGGGTTCCGCCTCACATCATCTATGGTATCATGAGCCAGGTTGATCACGTTATTGGAGCCCCTACCTCTTTTTCTAGCTTGATTTTGTTGATTTTGTCCTAAATCCAAAATCGCCACCAAAAATAGCCCCAAATTTTTTGTGATTTGTTAGTTTTGATGATGTTTTGTTGATTTTGATCCATGGATTTGCTTGGTTTCGATGGATCTAGCATTTCAAGTTTCGCCATCTTTCCTCCACGAAATCCATCAAATTTTGACCTTGAAATCATCAATTTCCGCCCCAATTCGAAAATTTCCGCCCAAACGAGATCAGATTCGCCGGGCCGACATCCGCCTCAGTCGACATCCGCCATCCGCCGACATCCGCCCCAAGCCGACATCCGGCCCTGGAGCATCAAATCCGCCGATTCTGATATTCACCTCGAAATCCGCCCCAACCTCGGATATCCGCCCTCGCATTTCAGTTTTTCCGCTTTCACCGCTTTGTCCGTGAATTAATTCATCCGAGTCCGATTTTGACGTTTTTAGCTCGCTTTTGAAGCTATTGGCATCCTCATCCCACAAAAATAACACCAACACCATTTGACTCCATCAAATTTTCAAAATTTGGCAAGTTTGCCTAGGCCTTCCACCATATCATCCGTGATAGCCACCACCGACTCCGCAACCCAACCCATTTTGTTCCCCATAGAATTAGTGGTTGCTTGAGTAGTGATTCGAGTCTCCTAAGGTGTTTCGCCACTTAGGACGATTGCTTCTTCATCAACCACCACCACCACTTCCACATAACCTTGCCACCATACACTTCCGACAACCCAACTTAACCCAATTGTTGATTGAGCTTTTCGAGTTGTGGCTTGTGTCTCCTAAGGTGTTTCGCCACTTAGGGACGGCAACTTCAACTCCGACACGTATAGCCCATCATTCCACTTCCGCATTGCCAAGTGCAAACCACCACCGCATTCCCGCTACCACCATTTTGACATTTGACGCTTGAGATTTTGAGTTCGCGGTTTTTCCGCTTCCTAAGGTGTTTCGCCACTTAGGGACGAGTCTCCATCATCTTGGTATCTACATCAAGAACACCGCCACTCATCATCGCCGGACGGTAACCTCCATATCATCTTGGTATCGTGGTATCCTCCATTGTATATTCCCTTGCCATTGCATTGTTAACCCTTGCCTTACTTTTTATGCATTTGCCTATCGAGACTAGCCATTTGAGTATTGCCGCAACGCTATTTGTGCACATTAGTGATCATACCTTCCATTACATACCATACCATATCATATTGGTATCATATCATCCATTGTGTCTCAAGTTTGTTCCCGCGATATACACAATTGCTATCTTGGTTTGTGCATTGTGCAAAGTGGCCATAGAAAAAAAAAGAAATAAAGCTTCTAAGCAAAAGAAAGAGAGCAAAGAGCTTGTAAGCAAGTGCCATAGCATCATACCATATTGCATATAAGATTGTCATATCCGATCATCTTGGATCATCTTGAGAGAAACACCGAACCATACATACATAGCATACTTGGGATAGAAGTTTATCCATTTTGCATCTTATAGGTTGTGCACAAGTGTCGATCCGCCTATTGAGCGATCGTATAGCGCTCTCTTGAGTTGTGCAACACGAAGCGCCGTGGATTCCACATTTTGTGCTCATTCCTTGGTTGCATGACCCCATTTATCTATCCGTGTGTGTTTCCGTAGCCATTCTTTTGCTATCGGTCCATTTGTTTCACTTATGAATTTGTGAATCTCTTTCAACATTATTGACTCTTGCTAACATTTTGCATTAAATTTTGTGCCACTATCCTCACCGAGCTCCTCCATAAGCTTTACTTGTGTAGGTGTGAGAACCGACAAGGATTGGTACCAATAGTGCTATTTCATTGTCCGCATTTGAGTGAACTTGATTCATTTTCAACATCGGTCAAGGTACATTGGTATAAGTTCTTCTTTCCCCACTCATATTTGCTCGAATCTTGTGATGGATAGGCAAGGCATTTCATCTTTGGTCTACAACAACAACGACGAAGTTCGATGCCATGGAAAACAACTACGACGCCAAGATGCAAGCTCAAATGGAGGAGATCAAACCTCATCAAGTCCTACAAGCGATCTTCCTCATCTTCGAGAAGACGCCAAGAGCACATGCCTGCATACCATCTCCGCAAGATCACATCGGCATCGACACCATCATCAACAAGAACGTGAAGGTCAAGAGCTCAACATCAACAACCGCCAACGACTTCACCATCTCCTTGGCATCTTCGCCAAGCGACTTCAAGGCATCTTCGCCGGATATTTGGCATCTTCGCCAACAAGCACCCCAAGACTATGCTCAAGAGAAGCCCCAAGCTCAAGTCCGCGACTTCCACGAGCTACTACGACCTCGACATCACCACGAGATTCCTTTCTATGGGACTCAAGAACCCGAGGAGTACCTCGAGGGGAGCGCTTGATGGACGATCACCTCAAGCTACATCAAGTTCCTCCCAAGATCAAGTGAAGTGCGCCACAAGAAACTTCCACGACTCACGCCGACATGGTGGCTTCACACACCTTCGAGTGCTACGAGATGAGTTGGCCCAAGATGAAGAGAGCTTACAAGGCGTAGAGTTCGTGGCTCCAACCTACACGGAACAACTTCGACGCCAATTGAGAACACCATCCAAGGATCCAAGTCCATCGACGCAGACTTTCAAGGAGATGAAGATTGCCTTATGACGAGCCATGCGGATTAATTCCATGTCAATGAAGTTCCACTTCATGATGGATTGCACAACGACATCTCCAAGAACATCTTCCTCGAGAACTACAAGTCCATCGACGACTACTACATTGGTGCTCTCAAGGCGGAACAAGAACTCATGAAGGCCAACGCTTCTCCACCCCAAGCAAACTTCGTGGAGACCAAGCTTCACGACAAGCATGAGGCTAGTACCACCACGATGTCCAAGCCCGACAAGCTCCAAGACGATGCTCTGTGCGACTTCACCGCCATCCCTCTTTGTGGCATTGATGATGCCGAGTCTACCTTGACTCTTTTTCAAGATGGTGCGGCGACAAGCACGACTACGAGACCTTCAAGGACCAAGCTTTGGAGGCAAGCTTACAAGGTGGCGAGCAAGGATGATGCTTCCATCTTAGGAGGCGAGAGTGATGTTGTGCCATCTTCGGCCTTCATCCACGACGAGAGTGATGTTGAGCCATCTTCGCCTTCATCCACGACGAGAGCGATGATGTGCCATCTTCGCCTTCATCCACGCACTTATTTACTACTAGACGGTTGAGCATGGGATTTTCCTTCACCACGGGCGACGTCTGATGACTTGAGTGACTTGAGCCACCATATTGAGAGTGCGAGGACTTCACCACTAGCCCTATATATGTGTTGCCCCAATTCCCTATGTGAGGAGAGCCACAACCCCACCACTTGAGTGAGATGAGTGACTCCACCATACGTGAGTTTGAGTGCACCCATTTTGAGGGAGTGAGAACCACCACATAGAGAGAGTGAGATAGTTGATAGGTCTAGTGAGGCCATTTGCATTTCTAACAACTTGACCTCTACCTCTATTGTGTCTTCTCATTTGGTGCTATGATAGAGGCAAAGGTGTCCTGCCTTCGATGAGATGTTGGTTTTCGCTTTGGAGGAAGTCGACTTTGACGATCCGACTACGAACGTAGCGAGGACGCCGCTACTAGCAATCGCTAAACCAACTCCGAGAGGTTATTGACCACGCCGAGCACGATCAACTCTGACCACGAGGGTCTGCTTCCGCGAGCAAACGAAGAACAAGCAAGAAACTGAGATTGCAACTGATATTGCGTAATATAAGATGAAAGCTTTATTGATCAAGGTGGGTTCTGTGGACGCTTTGTCCGTCGCTGAACACAAACGGCACGCCAAGTTGCAGCTATGGCTAACTTTTAATCTAAACAAAACCTAAGGTCTAAACGGTGCCCTAAGGGCTGTATATATGGAGGAAGAGGGGAATTTCGTGGCCCTTGGTGGAGGGGTCCAAATCAACCCTAACTCTTGTTTCCCCACACATACGGACTCTAAAAACAGCCTATACTTAAGTATTTCGAAATTACATGGGCCTGGCTCAATAATAAGGTGACGCAGCACCTAGAATAGCCTATGGACTAATATTATGAAGTGGCATCTTGTATATTTCGTCCAAGGCCTCATGCACTCATTAGGGTGGCTTCAAAGTCCCGAATCATCACTTGTAACTCGTTTTGTTCTCCTTGCGCATGGCATTATCTCCATGCTTGTTCTTGCTCCAATGTCCATCCTTCTCCAAGCTAGGGCCTTCATTTGTAAGCAAAACAAATGTATCCAATTTAGGCAGCATCATATTCTCATGAACATTAGAATCATTACCAAGAAACGAAAGTACCGATAATTTAATTGGCGCATGCGAGCTCTAGTAATTGGTCCAAGATATGTAGCAAGAGGGGCTGTGGGTGTAACAATGGTATTGATGTCCTCATCATCCTCCCTTCTTGAAATGAAGTCGCCCTCGACGGAAGCTCATATTCCTCACCCAAATAAGGCTTCAAATCTGCAATGTTAAAAGTGGACTAACCCCAAAATCTGCAGCAGCTCAAGTTTATATGCATTATCATTTATTTTCTAACACCTTAAATGGACCATCAAGACGCGGGCATTAGCTTTGATTTATGCAAATTAGGAAACCTATCTCACGCAAATGTAACCAAACAAGATCTCCAGTGCAAAGACAACATGTTTTCTACCCTTATCTCCAAAGAAGTTTATATTTAGCATTCATACGCCAATGTTTTCCTTAGTTATCTCATGCATTTTTAAAATCAATTCAGCACGCTTTTTAGCATCAAAATTAACCTTCTCCAAGATGGAAGAGGCAACAAATCAATAGGTGCATGAGGTAGGAAGCCATACACAATTTCAAAAGGGCACATCTTAGTAGTAGAATGCAATGAACGATTATAAGCAAATTCAATATGAGGCAAGCATTCTTCCCACATTTTCTTATTATTCTTCAAAACAGCCCTAAGCATAGTAGACAATGTTCTATTGACTACTTCAGTTTGTCCATCGCTTTGGGGGTGACAAGTAGTACTAAAAAGCAGTTTAGTCCCCAACTTAGCCCATAAACATCTCCAAAAGTGGCTAAGAAATTTAGTATCACGATCTGAAACAATAGTATTTGGCACACCATGCAAGCTTAATAATTTCAATGAAAGAACAAATCAGCAACATTAACAAGATCATCGCTTTTATGACATGGTATAAAGTGTGCCATTTTCGAGAATCTATCCACGACAACAAATATGCTATCCTCCCTTCTTTGTTCGAGGTAAACCTAAAACAAAGTCCATAGATATATCCTCCCAAGGAACACTAGGCATGTGCAAAGGCATATATAAACCATGAGGATTGAGTCGTGACTTAGCTTTTTGACATGTAGTGCAATGAGCTACAAAACGCTCAACATCCCGCCTCATCTTTGGCCAAAAGAAATGTGTAGCAAGTATATCCTCCGCCTTCTTGACGCCAAAGTGTCCCATTAATCCTCCTCCATGCGCCTCCTCGCAACAACAAAGACTAACAGAGCTAGCAGGAATGCATAGCTTGTTAGCACGAACACAAAACCATCATTAATAACTAACTTGTTCCATGTTCTTCCTTCTTTACAATTCTGCATTACATCTTTAAAATCAGCATCATGCACATATTGATCTTTGATGGTCTCCAAACCAAATATTTTGAAGTCAAGTTGTGAAAGCATAGTATAGCGATTTAGACAAAGCATCAAGAATAACATTTTCTTTTACCCTTCTTGTGTTTAATGACATAAGGGAAAGTCTCAATGAATTCAACCCATTTAGCATGTCTACGATTCAGTTTAGCTTGACTTTTAATATGTTTCAAAGATTCATGATCGAATGTATAACAAATTCTTTGGGCCATAAATAATGTTGCCATGTCTCTAAAGTCCTAACAAGAGCATATAATTCTTGTCATAAGTAGAATAGTTCAGACTAGGCCCACTCAATTTTTCGTAAAAGTATGCAACAGGTTTGCCATCTTGTAATAACACACCTCCTAATCCAATTCCACTAGCATCACATTCAAGCTCAAAAGTCTTATTAAAGTCGAAGTTGGAGTAAAGGAGCATGTGTCAACTTATCTTTCAATACCGTGAAGGCTTCTTCCCGTATGGTACCCCAAACAAAAGGCACATCCTTCTTTGTAAGCTCATTGAGAGGTGCAGCAATGGTGCTAAAGTCTCTCACAAAACGCCTATAGAAACCAGCGAGTCCAAGAAAACTCCTCACTTGTGTGACTGCTGGGGCTGCGCCAACTCTCAATAGCTTCAATCTTGGCTTTATCAACTTCAATTCCTGTGGAGTAACAACATAGCCAAGAAAAGATACTGGTCGGTGCAAAAGGTGCACTTCCCAAGGTTACCAAACAAACGGCATCACGAGAGCATTAAAACAGCACGAAATGTTCCAAATGTTCTTCCAAAGATTTGCTATAAATCAGTATATCATCAAAGTAAACTACCACAAATCGTCCAATGAAAGCACGAAACTTCGCTCATTAATCTCATGAAAGTACTAGGTGCATTAGTTAACCCAAAAGGCATGACTAACCACTCATATAATCCAAACTTAGTTTTAAATGCTGTTTTCCATTCATCTCCAATTTCATACGAATTTGATGGTATCCACTACGCAAATCAACTTTGGAGAATATTGTAGAGCCACTCAATTCATCAAGCATATCATCTAGCCTAGGAATAGGATGACGATAACGAATAGTAATATTATTAATGCCTCTACAATCAACACACATACGCCGACGCATCATCCTTTTTAGGCACTAGTATAATAGGAACAGCACAAGGACTAAGAGATTCGCAGATATAACCTTTGTCGAGCAGCCTCCTGATTTGACGATAATCTCCTTCGCCTCCTCCGGATTGGTACGTATGGTGCGCGGTTGGTAGCGGCGCACCGAATTAAGTCAATTTGATGCTCAATCCTCAATAGGTGGTAATCCCGGCACGCCTTGTGGGAAGACGCCAACTAACTCCCGCAAAATGTTAGTGACAAGAGGGGCAAAGAGGAAGGCACGCCCTCAAATGAAAATAATGCCTCTTTGCACACAAAGCATAGCAAACAGATTTGCTAGAATCTAGCTCATCAATATCAGATTTGGTGGCAAATAAACATGCACTTTTCAGTTTAATTTCGTAAGCAACATTAGATGGTTTATTATTAGGCTTCATTTGTTGCTCAAATTCTTTTGCCACAATCTGATGAGGACATCAATACCATTGTTACACCCACAGCCCTACTGCTACATATACGGACCAATTACTAGAGCTCGGGCACGCCAATTAAATTATCGTACTTTCGCTTTTTGGTAATGATTCTAATGTTCTTGAGAATATGATGCTGCTTAAATTGATACATTTGTTTTGCTTACAAATGAAGGCCCTAGCTTGGAGAAGGATGGACATTGAGCAACAACAAGCATGGAGATAATGCCATGTTAAGGGGAACAAGAACGAGTTACAAGTGATGATTTCAGGACTTTGAAGCCACCATAATAGATGCATGAAGCCTTGGACGAAATATACAAGATGCTACTTCATAAATGTCGTCCCGAGGCTATTCTAGGTGCTGCACCTTATTAGTGGGCCAGCCCATGTAATTTCGAAATACTTAAGTATAGGCTGTTTTAGAGTCCGTATGTGGGGAAATAAGAGTTAGGTTGATTTCGACCCTCCACCAAGGGCCACGAAATTCTCTTCCTCCATATATACAGCCCTTAGGGCACCGCTTAGACCTTGGGTTTTGTTTAGATTAAAAGTTCGCCATAGCTGCAACTTCACAGATTTCGCTTGTGTTCAACGACTGCATAAAGGCGCCACAGTAACCCCACCTTGATCAATAAAGCTTTCATCTTATATTCGCAATATCCAGATTGCAATCTCAGCTTTTTGCTTGTTCTTCGCTTGCTCGCAGGAAACAGCCCTCGTGGTCGGTTGATCGTGTCTGGCGCGGGTCAATAACCCTCGAAGTTGGTTTAGCGATTGCTATAGCGACGCCTCGCCTCGACGTCAGAGTCGGATCGCCAAGGTCGACTCCCACGTAAACGATAGCCACCATCTCATCGAAACATCGACACCTTTGCCTCTATCAAATCTGATTTTCACTTTTATTTTTCTCCTGTTTTGCTTTATTAGCTCTATTAATATCATCTTTCAAAATGGAATCAGAGTCATAGGAAGCAAAGTAATATTTTTATCCTTGTGAACAAGAGTATACCGATTGTTTCTACCATGGTGTACAGAATTTTTATCAAATTGCCATGGTCTACCAAGTAATAAGGAACATGCTTTGCATAGGTACCACATCACAATCAACATAATCAGCATATGTAGAGATACTACAATACACACGTAACAAGACGTGTTACCTTAACCTTGCCGCTGTTGTTGAACCATTGGATGTAGTAAGGATGCGGATGTGGTCTTGTGGTGAGAGAAAGCTTCCACCATATCCATGCTAGCCAAGTTGTTGCAGCTCCTCCATCTATGATGACGCTTAATAGAACGCTCCTTCACAACTCCCTTTGTATGGAACAAGTTATGCCTCCGATTTTGCTCAAATTGGGTAACCTGCACACTCAAAACACGTTGAGCAACTAAACATTCATACCTGCGATCTTCAGCAGCCATGTATTGCGCCTCAGATCGTAATCATCTCCACCGTGTTCTTCATGTGTAATAAGAGCCAAAGTCTCTTCATCATAGTCACTAGCGACTCATACCCACCATCCTCGCAGAGCAATCATCACACGCTGAGATGTGCATTCTCTCAAAATGTCCTCTTCGCCATAAACGACGACAAATAATATCACTTGTGTGCCCTGCTGACGCCATGGAAGAAGAAGAGCTCTGTAGGCCCAAAGAGTGTACTTTTGGCGATAGTGGTGGTTGTGCTCGCTTTTTGTATCACGGTTGGAGGTGGCAGCCATGGAGGTGCCGTAGTAGAACGTGGAAGTAGATGATGCACGTGGTGTCCATGATGAAGGTCGACCTCAGTAAAAGTTAGTCCGCGCCAATGCCTCCGATCCTGACTTCACGCTCAGCTTTACAAGCAAGATGGAATAATCGAGGATATTATTATAATCCTTGTAGTCTAGAATGGTCTGAATCTCTATTTAATCCACCCGTAAAACGCAAGCATAGCTTCATTCTCCTCAACAATACCACATCTAATCAAGCCAGTTTGTAATTCCCGATAATATTCTTCACCGAATTTTTTTCCTTGTCTTAAGCGCTGCAATTTTTGAAGTAATTCACGCTGATAATATGGTGGAACCCAACGAGTACGCATAGCAGTTTTCAAAGCAGCCCAAGTAGCCGAACAGGATATAATCTACAATGTTCGCACCACCAAACACATGCAAAGCTAGTGAAAGCACAAACAGCAGCAGGAACACGCCTCCTCAGATATTGTAAACATGTAAATCGTTGTTCAGTTTCTAACTCCCAAGTAAGATATATATCAGAACATATCTACCCTCAAATGGTGGAATATTCAATTTCAGTTTAGGAGATGGTCATGATCTCGCACTCAAGGGGAGCCCTAACATTGCCATTATTTGCATGTGGACGACCTGGTGGTTGTGGTGCTGGTGGTTGCACGAGTTCGATGTTGATCAACCTCATCCTCGTAAGCTTACATAATCATCCTCCCCACCGCAGCAGCAGGAGCCACAGTATATCAACAGCAGCACCAGCAGCTTGGCCAGCTGAAGAGGGACACGGAAGCTCGACGGAGGGATGTTTCATGATGTGGAGGTAGTCCATGTTGTTGTAGTAGAGGTGCTAGGTGCAGCCGTGGTGGTGGTGGTAGACGCGCGAGCAATTCATTAAACTTGTTATCGAGCTTTGTTTCAACGCCTTCTCAATGCCATCTATCTTCTCCATGGCCTCTTCAAATCTATTTAGCACATCGTCCACCTGCCCACTCATCATTTGTTGAAACTTATCATGTAGCGCTTTGTTTGTCATGTTCTCCAAATACCTTCGCCGGCTTGTGATCCTGCCATGGTTAGCAAAGAATAGAAACACACAAGAATATGATTCACAGACTACTAGGAAGTGGTGGTGGTGGTGTGGTGGACAAATACAACCACAAGCAAATCTCAAATTCTTACCAGTTCTTACCAAAGAAGAAGCGGTGATCAGCAACCGATGTAGTCAAAACTCTCAAAGCTTGATAGAGCGACACTGTGAGAGTCAAACGACGATGTAGATGTATGAGCTGGGAAGGCTTATAATATGGTAGCAAAAGGGTCAGCAATAATCAATTCAGAGATGCAAAGTTGAATAAACGCCAACGACGGTAGATTGTGGTGGTCCTAGGCTAGACCGGCTAGAGACGCGAGCCTAGAACACTAACAAAATCACGGCGCTGCACGGAAACAACGGAAAAGCACACTGGAATTTTTTTTCGCCCTTTTTTTTTTATAAGATGGATCTCAAAACAAACCTAATATGCAAGGAACTCGGATTGGTGGTGGATATATGGTGGTGGTATATGGCAGCGGTGGTGGTATATGGTAGCTGTGGTGGTATATGGATACGGATTGGTGGTGGTATTTGGATACGGATTGGTGGTGGTATATGGATACGGATTGGTGGTGGTATATGGATACGGATTCGTAGCTGTGTATGATAAGCAATGGTGGTAGATGGCAAGGCGATGATGATGAAAGCGCGACGCGACAACTTATGACCGTAACTCAAACTCTAAAAGACTAGACTCTAAGACCAGCAACTTGACACAACGATGCAACCGCAAATTCAACAAAGCAAAACCCTAAAAAGATTATGCAAAGGCTCAGATTGGTTCGATATGATGAACTAACCCTATTTTTTTTGTGGCTTTTTCGTGGACTTTAGGTATGAAGAACAAACTCGATCTAATCTACAAAAACTGTAAAATCTCACCGAGCAACCTGAAAATCTGATACCACTTGATAGAGGCAAAGGTGTCCCGCCTTCGATGAGATGTTGGTTTTCGCTTTGGAGGAAGTCGACTTTGACGATCCGACTATTTAACGCAGCGAGGACGCCGCTACTTTAGCAATCGCTAAACCAACTCCGAGAGGTTATTAACCACGCCGAGCACGATCAACTCTGACCACGAGGGTCTGCTTTCGCGAGCAAACGAAGAACAAGCAAGAAACTGAGATTGCAATCTGGATATTGCGTAATATAAGATGAAAGCTTTATTGATCAAGGTGGGGTTCTGTGGACGCCTTTGTCCGGTCGTTGAACACAAACGGCACGCCAAGTTGCAGCTATGGCTAACTTTTTAATCTAAACAAAACCCAAGGTCTAAACGGTGCCCTAAGGGCTGTATATATCGAGGAAGAGGGGGAATTTCGTGGCCTTGGTGGAGGGGTCCAAATCAACCCTAACTCTTGTTTCCCACACATACGGACTCTAAAAACAGCCTATACTTAAGTATTTCGAAATTACATGGGCCTGGCTCAATAATAAGGTGACGCAGCACCTAGAATAGCCTATGGACGAATATTATGAAGTGGCATCTTGTATATTTCGTCCAAGGCCTCATGCACTCATTAGGGTGGCTTCAAAGTCCTGAATCATCACTTGTAACTCCGTTTGTTCTCCTTGCGCATGGCATTATCTCCATGCTTGTTCTTGCTCCAATGTCCATCCTTCTCCAAGCTAGGGCCTTCATTTGTAAGCAAAACAAATGTATCCAATTTAGGCAGCATCATATTCTCATGAACATTAGAATCATTACCAAGAAATGAAAGTACCGATAATTTAATTGGCGCATGTGAGCTCTAGTAATTGGTCCAGATATGTAGCAAGAGGGGCTGTGGGTGTAACAATGGTATTGATGTCCTCATCATGCTAGGTCCCATTTATGATGACGCTGCGATCCTCGATTTACTCCGGCCCTCCCTTTGGACAAGACGATGGCCATGGTGGAATATGATGCACCCCCCACATGGTTCCATCAAGATGAAGATGACCACAATTTGGTCTTTCCCACCTCACCTACACCACTTGAGTGGAATGACAAAGGTAACATAGGTGACGGTGATGCTCTAGTCCCACTAGTGGACATTCTTGAGATTGATTGCTTGCATGATGTTGATCCACCTAGTACCATGCTTCATGCTAGTATGATTTCCCATGTGATGATTTGCCCATTTATGATGAATATGATGATTCTCATGTGGAGTCTATTAGTAGTGATGCTATGTTACATAGGATTTCTTGTGACAATTCTTTAGGTCACATCATGTTTGCTAATCCGCTTGACTTGTCATATGCTATGCATGAGATCAACCATATGTCTTATTTGCAATCTCTCCATAGTGACTATGCATATGCCATTAAAATAAACCCAATTTGCACATATGGCATAGATGACAAGCCTATGGTTATTGGCATTTGTTTTTCTTGTGATGATATTGATATGCTTCCTTTGCATCATTTATCTCATATGCCATGCCATGCCCACCTAGCTTCGGATATGCATTGTTTTGATGTTGTCCATTTTCTCCAAATGAAGTTTCCAATATTGCTCATGAGGAGACCCCATAGTTTCCTCATACATGTTAGGAGAATTTGATCCATCCTGCTCATTGCATGATTCCCATACTTGTGTGCACCATATGCTCCCCATGAAGAAACATGCTTTTGATGTGCCATATACTTGCATTCTCAATTTGTGTCCCCATCGTGTCATATACAATAACTATTCTTTCATGATGGATGACATGTTCTTATACCATGCATCAAATTTCTTTGAGCGATGCTTATCTTGTGCTAACTCACATGTGCACATACACATCACGATGGATGATGTGTACATTTACCACGCGCACAATTTCTTTGGTTTTTGTCTCTTTTGTGTAGGTACCCATGAATACTTGTCCACTTCGCAATCCCATGAGTTGACAAAATGAGCTCTAGAGAGCAACGATGATTTGGGATCCCATGGATTGTCTTTCCCATCACTTCTTCACAAGAAAGACTTCAAGATTTCTTCTACATGGCCCTCACTTGGCTATGGGTTATGGTCCATTACATATTCTATGCCCATCTTGCCATGTTCACTTTGCATGATATGCCCATCCCTACGCCTTTTCCATGCATTTGTGACCCATGCTTTGCTTTTACACATGATGATTGACTCTCATACTTGTATGTGTATTTGCAAGCTTGGTGGAGATATCACTTGTTATTGCCATGATCTATTCATGACCCATTCCTATGATGATACTTTCATCTTGCTTTGTGTTCGTGCTTATATATGTCATGTGCATTTTCTTTGCCTATTATTTGCTCACATGACATGATTGCCATGATTTACTCTAGTGTGTTGCATCTTCGCCCACTAGTTTGCACGACTTGATTACAATGCTTGCTTATGTTGCATCACCAATGATTCATACTTGCTCATTTCATGCGGTTGATGACAACCATCTATATGCTTTACACATGATTCATATTGCTTCTTGTCATATATCTCTATGTGTTGCCTCCTCATGCTAGATTTGCCATGTATTGAGTGCAACAATGATTCTCTTCTTGCTCATGAGATTGCCCCCATAGCATTCTCGCATATATTTGGAGATTTTGACATAATTTTGTGAAGCATGCTTGTCTTAACTCTTGCACCATATACCTAGTGCCATGAATATTGCCATTGTTGCATCATATTATTCATGCACTTGTCCTTCTAATGGTTTTGTGCAAAGATGAGAACCATCATGATGGATGATGTGTTTATCTACCATGCGATATGCTCTTTATTTTGTTTTGTGCATGTATAGGATACTTGGACTTTGTGTCGACTTCCACTTCACGTGAGTTGACCACTGAGCTCTTGAGAGCGAGCCTCAAACATTCTACCACGACTCGCCTCTACACCGTGTTTGCTTGCGCTCGACATTGTGAAGAATGCACAAGGACATGCCTTCAAGGTGACATCTTTCTTGAGCATGGATATTATGGATCATACTACTTGTGTTGCTTACACCGTGAGACTTATTGGTCATCTTGGACCACTTGATCGCATGACTTAGTAGAGATCTTGCTTTGACTTGCCATTATCACATTCCCATGCATCATGACATATGTACTTGTGTGTTGCATCCAATTCTTGGATTACTTGCTCCTCTCATATGTTTGGTTGCAACAATGTCATTACTTCACATATGCCATGTCCCATTGATTGCTACATGCTTGACTTGATTGCCTCACACATGATGAACAATTGCTCTTTCTATTGTGTTGAGTGCCATACTATCTTCACTACACCCTATGCACATTATGCTTGGATTGTCTTGCACTTGACCCATGTGTTTAGACACTTCATTTTATTTGGTGTTGTGAATACTTCCTATGCCTACCATCGACCATTTGTCGAGCGCTTTATGCATGCTTGCTATGACCTTCGTGGATGCTTATGCTCTTGTCACACATATTTGCATCTCTACCTCACATTTACATGCTTGTTCCCATGATATTTTTGCTTGTGCTCGATTGATATGCTTACATGCCATGTCACAACCTTTGTCACACCCTATGCTATGCTTGATGACAACACTTGTTTGGTGCCTCTTGAATGCTTGGTTTTGCACTAACGCTAACCACATTTGTTTTTCCAAGTGTTTGTTCTATTTACTCCTTTTGAAGGAATCACAAGATGGTACGACATTGAGAGTGCCCATTTCGAGCTTCAAGATGACGAGAGCTTGGTGATCGACCACTTTGACACGGCACCGCCATCTCTTTCCCATGGTGATTTGGTTTTCGATCCGAGGTCGGATCCTTTCCAAGGGGAGGGATGATGCGGAGCATCCCACGGTCATCACCATGTCAAGAGTTCGCTTGGCAAGTGACACGTGCGACTCTTCTTCACATACACAAAGGTGAATCTTCTCCTTACACGCGCTCACTTGACCTCGCCGAGGATGGTATACTACTTGACACTTCCCCGTGTGCATGCATAGGTATTGTCTGAGCGCCCTTGATGTCAAGGAGGAGTGCAGCCCCAAGGAACGACTACACCATCCGCGAGGGAAGCCTCGAAGCGACGATGGAAGAAGACGGAGCTGCAGAGGCTTAGTGTTCGGACATCCGCCCAGCCTGACATCCGCCCTTCACGCAGCCCGACATCCGCCCAGCCCGACATCCGCGCCCATCACAGCTGCCGAAGACTTCAGGCTCGATCTGCTTAGTTCGACATCCGCCCTCTGCCTCGAATCTATCGCCACTCGCCTCGAAATCCGCCATCGCACTGATTCGGCCGAATCAGCCTGCCAGCTCGACATTGCTGCCAAGTTTCCGACATCCCACGCTGACATCGGCTCAGCCATAGCAGACTGGACTTGTCCCTTGTACCCCTTCGCCTCGAGACTATATATACTTCATCCCTTCTCTTTTCGTGGTTAGCTTTGGATTAGCTCATGTTTAGTGAGAGAGTTTTGCTCATCCACTTGGCTACTTCTCCTCGGAGATCAGGACTCTACGGAGAAGATCCCTGCGGATTCAAGACCCTCCTAGGGTGGACCCCATCAAGACCTCCGCTGGAGAAGAACGGCTACCGTGTATCCTTACCTTTGTTGTTCTTGAATCTTGTGCCACTCTATGTATTCGATAATCTAGCACTTGTGTGATTGACTCCTTGTCGGTTGAGTGACTTCTCTCGCTTTCCCCGTGTTTTCCCTCTTGTTCTTCCGCTGTTCGCGTGGATTCACCGTAGGATCCGCTCCAACGTGAAAGATCGCCCACGAGGGTTCCGCCTCTACATCAAAGGGAGATACATGATTCAAGATCAACAAAGGACGATACAAACGGTAGCCGTTTTCTCCGTGAGGAGGTCTTGATAGGGGCCACCCAAGAGGGGGTCTTGAATCCAAGGTGGATCTTCTCCAAGAGGGGCCTCTGCTCTCTCGTGGAGTAATCCGTAGATGGATGAGCGGCTCTCATCTATGAGCTAAATCAACGCTAACCCTAAAACGTAGGTGGAGGGAAGTATATATAGTCTAGGGCGAAGAGGTACAAGGACTCGGCCCTTGATACATCAACAAGCAGGTGGGAGGCCGGATGTCCGGCCGGGCCGATGTCCCAAGCTTCGAGACGCCGGATGTCCGCTAGGGCGATGTCCGGCTGGTGGGGTAGACTGTCGATTCGGTGCGGGCGCCGATTTCGGCGAGGGCCGATATCCGGGCTTGGGGAGGCCGGATGTCCGGGCCTGGGGCCGATGTCCGGCTCGGGGCCGATGTCCGGGCCTGAGAGGTTTGGCGGTTGCTGCGATGGGCGCCGGATGTCCGGCTGGGGCCGGATGTCCGGCTTGGGAAGGGCCGGATGTTCGGGCTGACGCCGGATATCCGGCTCGCAGATTTTCTCCGGTTCCTCTCGTCGTGATCCTTTATCCTTGTACTTGGGGACTTGTCCATCATTCCGAGCATCTCCGAGAGGGTCTCCTTGGTACCTAGGCATGCATAGAGTCTCGCTTTGGTAGCAACCATGTCTCACACGAATGGAAAGGGAAGCATGTAGGAACGGGTTCACCTTGTGTCCAATGGCGTGTATTCAGGTCTCACACACGCCCACTTGGGGTTTGAGAGTAGTCTGAGTGTACATGGTGATGAACGGGATGCTCCGCATCACACATGGTACAGTGCAATTCAAGATTGGAGATTATAATGACACCGCTGAGTGTGATGTGGTGCCAATGAAGGTGTGTCACTTGTTGTCCAAGTGCAGACTGTGGCAATATGATCATTCAGCTCAACACCGTGGCGTAACCAATCAATGCACCATCCAAAGGAGAGGAAAAGACTTGGTGCTTAGACCCATGATGATGTAGGGCGGAACCCTAATCGGAGATCTTTCACGCTTGAGGGATCCTACGGAAAACACGATTTAACATGCGAAGAACACAAGGGAAAAACACACGAGAGAAACACTAAACCGCAAGTATCGATCACACAAGGGCTAGATCACCGAACACATAAGGTAGCACAAGATTCAAAATCAACAAAGGAAAGATACACGAGTAGCTGTTCTTCTCCGTGAGGAGGTCTTGATGGGGGCCACCCAAGAGGGGGTCTTGAATCCGCTTGGGGATCTTTCTCCGAGAGGTCCCGAGCCCGAGGAGAAGTAACCAAGTGGATGAGCTAGGCTCTCACACAAAATATGAGCTAAACCTATGCTAACCCTAACTAGGAGGAGGAGGAGGCCTATTTATAGTCTTAGTGCAAATGGGGCGAAGTGAAGAGGTACAGGGCTCCAGTCACAAGCAAGGGCACTCAGGTGCTGATGTAGCGAGAACCCTAGGAGGGATCTTTTTCACACTTGAGGGAAAAGGAGAGAAACAACAAGAATACAACAAGAACACAAAGAGGAAATCACTCCAACAATTCCCGACACACATCCACTAGAGTAACAACACAAGATCCACAAGTCACAAACACAATCAAAGGAAAGATACAATGGCAAAGTTCATCCCAAATCCAAAGGAGATAGGGTCTTGGAGATAGTCTACTCCTTGAGGAGGTCTTGAAATCCACAAGGATTCTTCCCTAGGGGGTCTTGATTCCACAAGGGAAGGTAGAAAGGAGCAAAGCTCACAAATATCTCATCTAATACTATGCTAACCCTAAACAAGGTCTTTGGTACAGAATATATAGCCTAGGGGTCAAGGAGAAGAAGTGAGTCGAAGGAGCCATCTCTGTCAGGCCATCTCGGGAGGCCCGTGTAGACGGTGTGTTGGGTCTGCAAGACGGGGCCCCTGGGGCAAGATGGTACAGTCTGCACACGGGTGCTCCAGAGTCAACTCCCTGAGTAGCCCGTGCGCATGGGGTCTCGAGGGCCCGTGCGCACGGGGTCGCCTGGAGCTTCCTGTGTAGCCTGATGTTGCCCTTGTTCTTGGTTCGCGTGGCCGGGGTAGTCCTCCTCTCCTTGGTGATGCTCCCCGAGTGTCTTGGTGATGTTCCTCTTCATACCTAAGGAGGCATAGCACATTATGGTGAGGTAGTAAACATGTTCCACTCGTGTCCATATGCAAATCTAGTAGGAAGGAGTTCACCGGTTTCCAAAGCACGGTTTTGCTCTTGTCATCGGTCCACGGGGCTTGATGTGTTGGGTAGAGTCCATGGGGATGATGGAAGGATGCTCGTGCATCATCTCCCGATAGAGGCGAGGGTCCCATCTTCGATGAGATGATAATAATCGATTTGGTGGAGTCGACTTTGACGATCCGACTACAAACGCACGACGCTGTTGCCTTAGCAATCGCTAAACCAATCTCTTAGGTTACCGACGATGCCGGAAGCACGATCATCACGACCACGGTGTATATTCCTGCAAGCAATCGAAGAACGAAAGCAAGAATATGATAAAGCAATCTGAATATTATGAATATATATGAAGTATTGATAATGGTGGGGATCCGTTGTCTTGGTCTGGTCGTTGGACACAAACGAAGTACACAAAGTTGCAATGGCTAACTTTAACTAAACAAATCCCAAGAAAAAGCTACTAGATGGATCTACTTATATAGGAGCAAGGGTGGCGGCCAAGGAGGTGGGAGGACGCCCCAAGGCAGCCTAACACTAACCCTAGGTCGTACAAGGCCAATGGGCCCAAGTGGAGGTGACGAACACCTTTGGACTTGTAGTTTGACTCGGATTCTGCTGCAGCATCAGATTGTTTCGTCCATAACTCAACGCCCGGACGGATTTTAAGGTGATTCCAATTGGGTTGGAAAATGCACGAAATCTATTTTCCAACAAAAAAGAATCAACCAATTTGGAGTCCGTATGAAAAGTTATTGACGTTTTGAGTCAGTACGTCTGCAGGTAGTCCGAATCTGAGTCCGTAACGTGAGAGACTTGGACTCTATCTTCTTGGGCCAAAAGTGACGTGAGAGAACTTTTTGAACAGCTGGTAAACATCTCTTTCTCCCTTATCTTCATATGTGGATTGTACAAATGTCCCATACACCTGCAATTAGACATGGCACAAAAGTTTGTGAAGTATTTTTGTCCTGGATGATATAAATAAATTATTGCATAGTTTGCATTAGAAATCACCTCACAAATATACATGTATGCAATATTTTTGGTCGTATCCAAGGTATTCATGTCCTCATCATCCTCCCCTTCTTGAAAACAAAGCCGTCCTCGGCGTTGCTTAATCTGAAATGTGGCTAACAAACGAGACAAGGTGTACATGTTGTATATGTATATGTCATCCATTTTTACTTCCCTTGATTTTTGCACATATGACACATGAATAGATGAGTAACTTGCATAGTTCATAAAATCTAAAGCCAAAACACTATCATAAGAAGTAGAAGGCATGAAAATATTGCAACTTAGTTTGCACATATAAGTGAAGCTCTTATTCATTTCAAAAGATTGACAATGTTCATCATTAAACCATCCCAACATTGGTGAATAAACCTTACTTGCATCAAATTTACATGCTACAACATGCTTAAATAAGCAAACATGCAGACGTCATTTGACACGTAATCATCACTAGGATTAGAGGTCATATCAAAATGATTAAACATTGGTTCTTTTGCATCAATAGTTAATTCATTGGGTGCACTCAAAATTGTTGGTATTTCAGTTGTTTGATCACATGACGATTCATGATAGTATCAAGATTCTCTAAAATAGGTGATGTGCTCAAATCACTAGTTAACTCAACACATGATGCATTCAAGTTAACTAGGGCATGCATCATTCTCATGTGAAGTTATATCATTAATACCTTTTATCATACTTTGTCGCAAAGACGAGCTGATGTAGGTATCGGCCTTGATAATGCAACCATACACTTGAGATGATGTCGCTTCACCATCTGGGGTGGGGCTGCTTTAGTAGGTGCAACGGTGGAGGAACCAACTCGACGATGGTGAGCATGAACTGAATAGTTGTTGTTGTAGTCACCCAATGCATCCTCCCGTAGTGTCTCTCAAAGGTACAAGCGCCAACATACATACCAATAATGGAACGAGGAATATAGTTAAATCTTGCACGGATATCATGGTTCAAACCAAAAAAATCTATTCATTGTATCATCCTCAGATTCTTCTATGTCACAATGATGCATATAAGATTTAAACTTTGTAGTAAGCATGAACAAGTGTTATGCTGCTTTGTTTTAATTGTTCAAATTTGTAAGCAATTCACGATTAATAGTAAGGAGGGAAAATTGTTGTCTTATTACAGCTTTCAAAACTTTCCAAGTTGTGGGTTGGTTATCAATGTTTTTCTTACAATGTACACTCCACCAAATGTAGCAAAACCAAGAATGCTCTAGTGGTAGCTCAGACTCCTCTGATTAAAAACTTCTTCTAATTCAAGCTCCCAAGCTAGATAAATAGCAGGATTAAATCTACCTCAAATGATGATAAAGACATACCCTGACCATATGCTTGTGTGTGTTGTCCCAACTCTCGATGATGAAGATGTGTCCGTCAGTCAAGAACTTCTATCTCCTGAACTGTCATGATTAGTAGAAACAAGAAACAAAATTCGAGAATAATGTTCCATGAACTACTAGGATGTGGTTGTAAAGTGCTCACAAGAAAGCAAATATCAATATCTTATGTTCTTACCATGCGTGGTGACAGCAACCAGCGTGTCAAGTAACTCAAGATTGTGTAAAGCGATTGCTGTGGGAACGTGACGATACACGGTGTAGAAATATGTGGAGTGGGTTGGCTATATATGGTAGCAAAAAAAATTAGCATTAATCAATTCATAGATGCAATGTTGAATAAACGCTCAACGATTTGCATTGTGGCTGGTCCTAGGCTAGACCAGACTAGAGACGCGAGCCTAGAACACTAATGAGGTCACGCGTAGCACAACTAGCATCAATGAAGGATAATAAGTAGCTCTAGACAGCAAGATATAAGTGAAGATCACAACGGCAAGAAAGATAATGATGAAGAACAACCGCCAAGCATGATATACAACAACTCTCTCCAATTTTCCTCTTGAAAAGTTTGAGCCAATTTTCTGATAACTTTTTTAAAAGAATGCTACTAACTCAAGCTTTCCAATTCAAAAAGAATCACTCAATTCCGAGTTGATATGAGGAGTCAAAAATTTAAAACTGGTTTGAAAACTGAATAAGCTGTGTTCACGAACTTCGAGGGCAAAAGACCTATTTAGGAGCCGATTTTGAGGTGCCAAATATTGAACTAGCTTGCAACTATTTAGATGCGGCTCATCTCTAGCTTTAATTTGAGTATCATGAGCTAAAACGGACTTCGTATGAGGAAGTTATGCCTGTTTTACTGAAAAGGCACAAAATGATTCCAATCCGAATTCAGCTACGAGATTGAGTCTAGATAGATCCGAACTTTGTTTTTTTTCTTCTCTTTTTTCTCACACTTATTTTTCTTTTTCTCTTTTTTCTCTGACTTTTTCTTTTACTTTTTTTCTCTTTTTTCTCTCTCTCTTTCCAAACAAACTAGATAAGATGCAGATTGGATCAAGTGAAGAT
>JAHIAM010018117.1:0-19227 GCA_021605205.1 Aegilops longissima | reverse complement strand
AATCTCCCGAGGACGAGGAGGAGGAAAGAAGCTCTCTCAGCGGGGAGGGAAGAAAAGGAGGGCCGCCTGACCGGGAGGCCGAGGGTCCAAGAAAGGAAGAACCTTCTCCGGACTTCTCCACCAACGCCGACAACGACGAGGAGGAGGGCTACCAAGGCCAAGCCTCGTGAGATCGTAATTGTCCGGACTCCGGAATAGCTCATGACTTTTTATTTGTCGCATAGTGTCTTCTAACGCCGAATATAACCATGTAGACCGCCGAAGGACGAGCACGCCGCAGACGACACCGCGGTGGAGTCCCAAATGGGGCCCAGCCAGGAGGAGGTGGTCCTGGAGGCGCCACAAGGCGACCTCCCGGACTCCGGGCGCAAAGGGGGCGAAACCCCAGAGGGCTCTAAGTCCGCCCCATGCTGCACTGCATCGAACCTTCAAGGGTTCCGCAGTCCGCAAGCGCCCTTCGTAAGAAGGGCAAGACTGCAACGCCGGTGACCTCCGGCCCATCCGGAAGCACTGATAGCTTGCTGGAGGCGCTTAACGGCGCCCATCGACGAGGAGCACCGCACTGCTATGAGTGTGGTGATCCAGAAAGTCCAGTCCGCCAAGAGCGGGCTGATGAAGCTCGCACCAGCCTTCTAACAGGCTTTGAGGTAAGTTTAGAATATGTAAAATATTACCGCATAGACAGAGCCTCGATGCTTAGTTCGGTGTTCGGAAAGAAAAGCCGGACTGAGGATCTAAAATATATACGCAGGAGTCTAACATAAGTATGTCAATATGGGAATGCAGGCTGCGCTGTTGACCTTCGCCAGACCGATCATGGAGGTCAATGCATTGAAGCAGAGCTCGAGCAGTCCGAGAACGAGCTCGGCCTTGCTAAGAAGGACAAGGAAGGTAAGTAATACCTTATTAAAGTAATACCTTATAGAAAGGATTTGGTTGCAAAATGAAACGACTAACGTGGTATTGTAGGGGCCACGAACGAGGTGGCTAATTCAAGGAAGCGGTGTCCACGGCCGAAGCAAAGCTGCCGCAAAGCGCACCGAGCGAGAGAAGCAGGAGGCGCGGTGGCGGAGGTGCGGCAAGAGCTCCAGCCTCGTGGAAAACACGAGTTTGGAGCGTGACTCAAGACTCGAGAGTCCGAGCTCGCCTCGCTCTTGAGAGTGCCAAAGCCGCCAAGGCCAAGCCCAAAAAGCCCTCCAGAAATTGAATCATTAAAGAAGATAGTGCGGTAAGGCATTCTTTATGCAAAGCAAGCATGTGAAAGTGAATTATCTATTACTTACCCGAATCCGAGCTCTCCAGAGCATTCGCAGATCTGCCCTGTAGTGTGTCCGATGCTGCCGCTGCTTCTACCGCACCGAGGAGGGAGCTTGACGAAAAGGTGTTCTGGTCTCAGATGCCGAGGCCGGACATCCGGTGCCTCGAGCCACCAGCTGAAGCAGCTGGTCGAGCTCCACAAGGTCGCCAACAGGCCATGAAGGGCCTCATAATTCGGCCAGGGCCTAAGGAAGCCATGCCCGAGCTACTTCGGCTAGTGGGCGGCTGGTGGACGCCGTCCATGGATTGAAGTCATCAAGCGCCCGCTCTGCATTGAAGGTGCCTGTCGGGCCCTTGCCCGTGCTAAAGTGCACTGGGCAAGATGGATGCTGAGAAGCTTGTGACGGACGGGCCACCACCGGCAAGGAGCATCGCAGTTCGAAATGTACTATGAGGGCATCCTGAAGGGTGCCCGCTGTATAGCTGGTGAATGCTCCAACGACGTAATTTTTGAATAGACTCGCATTTGTTATCCTGTACGCTGAAAACTTGTTCATATGCGCTAAGCAACGCTTGTGAATTTAAAATATTACCTTCTGTGCGGCCGTTTAACGAATTTGAGAGATGGCAAGTCGTTGGCTTCAACCCCCATGCCACGAAAAGGGGTGTTCGGATAAACTTGAGCGCCTTGTTCCCATTCTGGGTCCTTCGAGGAGGCGCCAACGCAACGTAACAAGGCAACCGGACTATAGTGCTTGAACACTCTCACTTAGCCATAGAATTTATAATTTTAAATTTCGCGAAGCCCTAGTATTCGAAGACCGAGTTCGGGCGCTATCCACGCCTTGGCCGACAATGCCGACTTCGCTCTAAGCGCATAAGTCTTTAGGGACCCAAAAACCTCTCGAACAGCGCATCGCTCTCGCCTCTATCATGACGGCCAGTTTTAGCTTTCCACCGAGGTGCTCAACCCAGCTCAACCGGGCACAATCGCAGTGGTTCTCCCAGCACTACCTTAGCCGATATAACGGAACGTAAGGTACCAAAACATGGGAGCCGGGCAAACCCAACTATTGACCCAAGACATGATTCGAGCCGATGCATATAATGCTATAAGTTCGGGTGCCGACTTGTGAAAGTGTTCGGACTTATCACACCATATTTTTGGGGTACTTAAGCCCTCGGTATTGGCCGCACTAAAGTGTACGGGTGCAACATGTCATGAATGAACATATATATAGATAAAGAAAGGAGTGCAATAATAGGCAAAAGCTATGTATTGTTTATTCAAAAGGTACTGCAATGAAAGCAAAACGATACAAATAGTGCGATAAGCAAGGGATGGGACTATTTAATATGTCCTCTCCAGGGTAAGCTACGGATGGTATGTAAAACAGGTATAATGCTCGAGTAGAGACCACCGACACTCGACGAGCTTTCGCTTCCTCGCTGTTGCATCGTGAGTTCGCAATTCTAGAGCCGGACAGGCTTCAAAAACGGAGTCCTGAAAGTAAGAGAAAAGAAGAAAGAAAAGAATGACACAATCTGAGCCCCTAGTGCGGTTGAGCCGCATTCTGGCGCGCCGTGGTCGTGCCCTCCCCTTATGCCCATGGTATCTCCAGAGCGAGTTATGTACGCAGTAGTACCGCTTCGCAATTTCGCGAGGGCCGGGTTAGCCGGATTGCTACGCTGCGTCGGATCGTGCAAAGCGGTCTTGTTGTAGGTTACTCCGGCGCCTTTGACGGTTCCCGGACGCTTAGTAGCCGGAATCGAGAATTGCTGAGAGGCTGCTTTGCACCTCCGCCGAGGGGTCGCCAGATGCTCCTCCGCTCGAGAGAGCGCTCGGTATTTCCATTGACCGTGATTACCTCGAGGGCCTCGCATCTTGAGCTTGAGGTATGCGAGTGCGGCACCGCATTGAACTTTGCAAATGCGGTTCGCCCAAGCAAAGGCGTGATAGCCGCTCGAACGGGACTATGTCAAGATTAACTCTTCGCTCGAAGTTATCCGGGATCCAAGACCACTTCGAGTGTAACTGAGCCTGCATAATTGGCCTCTACACCTGTATGACGCCTTTAAAGGTCGCTTTTGTGGGTTTAACTTGAGGGGTCTATGCCCATTTTATGACCGATCCCGATATAGCAGGTTCAGGTTGCTACCGCCGGCCCATCGACTCTAGTGAGGTGAACTGCTGATGATTGGGTCAAGAACCACGCGCGAATCCGCCGTGGCGGATGCTAGTGGGTGGTCCTTCGATCAAAGGTGATCGGGCAGAGGACCATGGGTTGAACTTCGGGCGATCGGCTCCATCGCATATACGCCCTTTAGTGCACGCTCCGCCCCCTTTGGGTATGTGGGTTGCGATATCATGTTCACCGTCCGCACTTGTGGGGGAAGCCCTTCGTCCTCTATTGTTCGGGCGGCCGGGCTCCTCCTCGCCATCGCTATGCAGCCCCTTGTCATTGAGTTCGCATTTAACTTGCTCGCTTGTTTGAAGACCCAACAACCTCGTTGGTGTGGTTGGCTGGTTTTCGGGGTGCCATGTATTTGGCACGAGCGATCGAGTATTCGGTCCAGATTGACGGCCCCGAGTATTTCTTTTGAACGGCTTTTTCCGCTGACCGGTTTAGAGCTCTGAATCCGCATTGACCGCCGATCTTCAGCATTATCGCCGCACGCGGCGCTTTGTGCTTGTTGCGACGCCGACCTGCCATTGATGTTCTTGGTATCCAAACTACCAGGGTTTTTGGTCAAGTTGTTACTACGAAGCTAGCCAGCTGTCCTCTCCCACGCAAAGCCGGTCATGAGTGTTGTGAGGGCTGCCATGGATTTCGCTTTTCCCTGTCCTAGGTGCCGTGCAAGCCACTCGTCATGGATGTTATGTTTGAAGGCTGCAAGGGCCTCTCGCATCCGGACAGTCAATGATTTGATTTTTCTTGGTTAGAATCGTGTCCAGAATTGTCCGCCGATTCTTCCGCTGCTGAATTATGTGGCTGAGGTCATCGGCGTCTGTGGTCGCAATATGTGCCCCGGAAGTTATCAAGGAATGCGGCTTCCGTGTCCTCCCAACAACCAATTGATTCTGCCGCAAGCTGTTAAGCCAATGCCGAGCTGGTCCTTAAGCTTGAGGGAGGTATTTGATGGCGGTAGATCATCATCAAGGGCCATGTGGATATGGAGGAGGTAGTCCTCATCCAAACCGCTGATCTGTTGTGCCATCGATGATTCGATGTTTACGGGTTTGAAACCTCGGGATTTGATGATCCATCACTTCGTCTCGTGAAGCATAGTGGGTGTATGGCGCCCAGATTGAGTTATATCAAGACACAGCTCAATGAGTTGTGTCTCATCGTGTTCGCCCGGCCGAATTGTTGTATCCGGCGTGACGGTTATAATCACGCGTCGTGAGGCGCCCACGCGATCCGTAGATCGATCTTGTTTGCCTTTGCCTTGTGCTCCAAAATGTCTCGCGGTCCGCGCGCTTCCCTTGCCTTGGTATTTTTTCGAGCGACGCCGGTGCGGCTTGAATGGAGGGCCTAGAGGCTCTCTCGTCATGCCACGGGTGGCCGGTCGGCCGTGATCATGCGCTGGTGATGTAGGTTTGGGTGCTTCTTCCTCTAATTGGGGTAGCAGCCCATGCTTTGGGTATCTCTTGAGGGCGCTCGAGTTCAGATTTTCGCTGCAAGGACTTCAGTCCATCCGTCACCTAGCAAGTCTTGGTCAGCTCTAAGTTGCTGCTGCTTTTTCTTGAGGCTGCTTGCCGTGGCTATAAGCCCGCGCTTGAAACGCCCTGTTCGGCGGGATCCTCGTGCACGACAAATTGCTGTCATCGAGGCTTGCCTCGCTTCTTCGAGGGAGGCATATAATTATCGCCCTCCACCTCCCCGTCTCGCCGCCTATCATGAGGGATGGCTTCCTCCTCCCGTGCTGAATCTCTGCCGGAGGGGGTTGTCTTCGCACTCGTCCGGGTGTTATTATCTCCGCGTGCGGAATCACCGCTTTTGCTGTGGCGGATTTAGAGCGGCGCCACCGACGCCGGGCGCTTGGGCTGTTTCTTGAGGGGTCATCCTCCGCTGTCCCATCGCTGCTCCCATCTTTTGGGATGTCCACCATGTATATGTCGATGACGAGGTGGCCTTCCAAAGGCCCTCGTAGGCGCTGGTTCTGGTCGCCAGCATCGCCGCCCATACCGCCAATGTCTTCGGAGTCGGGTCGAGCATGTCGTTAAATCATCGATAAGGCTACAAAGTGGGTGGTGGTGGGCGCTGAATTTCTTCGTCGTCTCGCATCTCAACCTTCCCGACCGTAGTCCGCCAGGGCTCTCCCGACAAAGAGAGAGACTTTAGTGAATTCAGGATGTCGCCAAAGGGCGAAAAGGAAGATGTCCGCGGCAGTGAACTCCATAACCGGCGCGCCCAATTGATTCTGGACAGGGGGGCGCGGAGGGTTCGGAGTCCGGAGAGGAGTCCGCAACTTGGAGTCGTGGTCTTCGCAGCGACAGGATGGAGTTCGCTCAATCGCCAGAGATCATAGCCCCGAGGCGGTGACCTACCACTCGCCCTCGATCGGCGGAGTCGGCCCGAGCTAAGGGTCGGAGCGACGCTGGTGCGCCTCTGTGGCAATCGCTCGCGGCAGAGCTAGATCGCGCTCTGCCGAGATAGTGCGGCGACTTGGCTGTGGCTCGAATCCGTCAAGATCAAGTCTCCGCAGATGTCGGTCGAAGTTTAAACTCCCAAATCTGACCTGATGGCCAGGGCGAGCTGATCTGCTCCAGATGGCCAAGTGAATTGCCCGCAGCAAAGCCGCCAATCACGTAAGATCTGCCCGGGAGAAAAGTCTCACCTGACCACGCCATTGTTGATGATCAAGGAGCCATCGGGCCTAAGGATGACGACATAGAGGAACTCTCAATGAAAGCACCAATGTCGTGTCAAACCGCGGATCTCGGTAGGGGGTCCCGAACTGTTCGCTCTAGGCGGATGGTAACAGGAGACAAGGGACACGATGCTTTTACCAGGTTCGGGCCCTCCCGATGGAGGTAGAACCCTACTCCTGCTTGATTAATATTGATGATATGGGTAGTACAAGAGTGGATCTACCACGAGATCAAAGAGGCTAAACCCTAGAAGCTAGCCTATGGTATGATTGTTGTTCGCCCCACGGACTAAAACCCTCCAGCTTATATATAGACACCGGATAGGGTTAGTGTCGGTGTCAAACCGCGGATCTCGGTAGGGGGTCCCAACTGCGCCAGGCGGATGGTAAAGGAGACAAGGGACACGATGTTTTTACCCAGGTTCGGGCCTTCTCGATGGAGGTAAAACCCTACTCCCGCTTGATTAATATTGATGATATGGGTAGTACAAGAGTAGATCTACCACGAGATCAAAGAGGCTAAACCCTAGAAGCTAGCCTATGGTATGATTGTTGTTCGTCTCCACGACTAAAAACCCTCCGGTTTATATAAACACCGGATAGGCTTAGGGTTACACAGAGTCGGTTACAATGGTAGGAGATCTACATTTCAGACGCCAAGCTTGCCTTCCACGCCAAGGAAAGTCCCATCCGACACGGACGAAGTCTTCAATCTTGTATCTTCATAGTCCAGAGTCCGCCAACGGTGATAGTTCGCTATCCGACACCCCTAATCCAGACTCCTCAAGAGCCCTCAACCAGGCTTCAATGACGATTTAATCGGGCGCCGACATTGTCTTCGCATTGCAAGGCGGGTTCCTCCTCCGAATACTTCATAGAAGATTTTGAACACAAGGATAGTGGTCGGCTCGCAAAACAAGTTCCACATACCACCATAGAGAGAATAAACTTTGCACGATCTGTCGACGTATTCCGCGGGCGTGACATCACACCACGGCCAGCCTTTATACGAATCATTTTTACTGCTCCACCTCAAGCGTGTTTAGCGAGGAGGTTTCTTGGCACGCCTTATCAAAGCGAGATCGTGCCCCTTATTCCGGGATTCCATCAATACGGACGTGGGTAACCCAACCGCGCCATTGATTACGGCGCTGGGAGATAAGCGGTTTTACCAGTCTGGCGGGGACGATAGCTTCGTCTCCGTCCCATATAAGGGATAAGGATCCACCTTTTCACCCACGCCTTCTTCCTCCTTGCTCATCCATTTCGCGCGCCTCGAGCTCCAGCGCCTAAGTCCGCACATCCTCCTCAACCTCCTCCATCCATGTCCGGAGCGGGAGGCAGTGGATGGTCTCCTCCGCCACGGAGGGACAAGTCAAAAAGTTGCGGAAGGCCGGATACTTGTCCAGCGACATCGCGCACCGGCTCCCCGACGAGGGGCAACTCATTCCCACCCCAAGGCCCCATAAGAGGGTGGTGTTCCTCACCCACTTCCTCCGTGGACTAGGTTTTCCACTTCACCCATTTGTCCGGGGCTCATGTTCTACTACGGCCTGACTTCCACGATCTGGCCTCAATTTCATCCTCAACATCTCGGCGCTCATCGTCGGTAGGCGAGGCCTTCCTCTCGCATCCAGCCCCACTTCGCTTATGGCTGAAGACCTTCAATGTCAAGCCGGGTAGTGGGCGGCCGCCAAGCGGAGTGCGGAGGTGCCATGGTTGGCAAGATGGCCAAAGTCCTATGGCTCGAGGGCCTTTGTGGAGAGCATAGGGGTGGCAATCGGGTGGTTCTACATCACCGAGCCGCGACTTTCAATGGGCGGCGGCCCCGAATTCGATCCGCTTCCCCACACGGCTCACATCATGGAAAGAGACGGCCCGACGTGGGTGATTCGAAGAGCTGTCCGACTCCAACCCCAAGGTCCAACCTTGTGGACAAGAATCTCAGCTTGTCAATGTAGTCCAGTGTTATGCTCATCCGCCGGATCCTCCCATGCCAACAACGGGCCTTCAAATTGTGGAGTTCGATCCGCACAGCACCAAACTCTGAAAAGGCTCTTCGACACTACGCATTTAAGATGCCTGGAAGGTGCTGTTCAGGGCGCCGAGGTTCTACATCCGCCATCAAGATCATGGATTCAGCTCGCAGCGCCAAGCTACCGAGGTAAGTTATTTTTCCCTTTACGGGACTATTGTTTTCATAGTTTGACTCTATGTGGGATCTAAACTCCTTACCTTTGACAGACTGGCGAAGACGTCCGGCAGGTTAACTATCCGCCCTTTGCTAGAAGACTCCAGCGGACGCCCGCTGATCGGGTTGTTGGCTCCGCACCTCACGCCGTGTCAAGAAGAAGGCCAAGAAGAAGGCCACGGGACTCAAGGAGCGCCCGACGCCAGGTGTTATCGGACTCATCGTCCGACGACTGAGGTGGAATCTCCCCGAGGACGGGAGTTGAAAGAAGCCTCTCCCCCAAGCGGGGAGAGAAGAAAAGGAAGGCCGCCTAACCGGGAGGCCGGAGGGTCCAAGAAAGGAAGGACCTTCCTCCGGACTTCTCCACCGACGCCGCAACGACGAGGAGGAGGGCTACCAAGGGCCAAGCCTCGAGAGATCATAAGTGTCCGGACTCCGAATAGCTCATGACTTTTTATTTGTCGATAGTGTCTTCTAACGCCGAATATAACCATGTAGCCCGCCTAGGACGAGCTCGCCGCTTTGTCGAAAGGTTCTCGATTCGCCGGATGAATAGCACTTCACTTCCGACCGCCTCCTCTCCTCGTGACGCAGACGACAACGCCGGTGGAGTCCCAAAAGGCCCAGCCAGAGGAGGTGGTCCAGAGGCGCCGCAAGGCACCTCCCGACTCGGGCGCAAGGGGACGAGACCCTAGAGGGCTCTAAGTCCGCCCCGTGCCGGACTCGCACTCGAACCTTCGGGTTTCAAGTCCGCAAGCGCCCCTTCAGAAGAAGGGCAAGATCGCGACGCCGTGACCTCCGCCCATCCGGAGGCACTGGATAGCTTGCTGGAGGCGCTTAACGGCGCCCATCGACGAGGAGCACCGCATCATATCGCAGGTGGTGATCCTGCAAAGTTCAGTCCACCAAGAGCGGGCTGATCAAGCTCGCACTCAGCCTTCTAACAGCTTTGAGGTAAGTTTAAGAATATGTAAAAATATTACCGCATAGACAGTAACCCCTGATGCTTAGTTCGGTGTTCGGAAAGAAAAACCGGACTGAGGATCTCAAAAGATATACGCAGGAGTCTAACATAAGTATGTCAATATGGGAATGCAGGCTGCCTCCACTGACCTCCGCAGACCGATCATGGAGGTCAATGCCTTGAAGCAGAGCCTCGAGCGGTCCGAGAACGAGCTCGGCCTTGCCAAGAAGCAGCTCGAGGACAAGGAAGGTAAGTAATACCTTATTAAAGTAATACCTTATAGAAAGGATTTGTTGCAAAATGACAGGACTAACGTGGGTATTGTAGGGGCTATGAACGAGGTGGCGACTCCTCGAAGGAAGCGTGTCCACGGCCGAAAGCAAAGCGCCGTGAGCGCACCGAGCGAGAGAAGCAGGAGGCGCAGGTGGTGGAGGTGCGGCAAGAGCTCCTGTGCTCTGTGGAAAACACGAGTTTGAGCGTGACTCAAGACTCGAGAGTCCGAGCTCACTGCTCTTGAGAGTGCCAAAGCCGCCAAGGTCAAGCCCAAAATCCTCCAGAAATTGAATCATTAAAGAAGATAGCGGCGGTAAGGCATTCTTTATGCAAAGCAAGCATGTGAAAGTGAATTATCTATTACTTACCCAACCGGAGCTCTCCAGAGCATTCGAGATCTGCCCCTGTAGTGTGTCCGATTCTGCTGCTGCTCTACCACGCCAAGGAGGGAGCTCGACGGAAAAGGTATTCTGTGTCGTGATGCCGAGGCTGGACATCCAGTGTCCTCGAGCGACCAGCTGAAGCAGCTGGTCGAGCCCACAAGGTCGCCGAACAGGCCACTTAAGGGCCCTATAATTCGGCTGTGGACATTGGAAGCCATGCCTGGAGCTACTGGCTAGTGCGGCGGCTGGTGGACGCCTCGCCCTGGATTGAAGTCACTGCGCCCGTCCTGCATTGAAGGTGCCCGTTGGCCTTGCCTGCTAAAGTGCACTGGGAAAGCTGGATGTCGAGAAGCTTGTGACGGACGGCCACCAAAGGGCAAGGAGCATGTCACAGCCCCAGATCAGCCCCTGCTTGACTTTGCTTGCTCATCATGTCATCATGTTTAAATTCCTAAGAAACTTGAAATGGGGATTGCCTAAACCCTAGCATTAAAGCAATTCAAATAGGTTCAACTAAAATATTTTCAATGACCTCAAAATATCCTTTTAAATTGTCCATGATTTATGGAAAAGGTGAAAGCCTCTACCGTAGATAATGCATATTTTTCCGTGACATTTTGGTCATTGAATTAAATCATTATGGTATTTGAGTTGGAGTTTAAAAGTTACCATTAAATATTGGTTGTCTAAATATTCTGAAATTTATTGTGTGGTTTGAAAATAATTCAAATATTCCTCACAAAATTTACAGGATTAACCAAAGTGTTTTGTTTGGGTTTTATTTGCAAACATAAAGCAAATAATAGAAAACTGAAATAATTAGAAAAGAGACAGAGAGAGATAGTACTGGCCACTTACCTGGCAGGGCACAGAGCCGGCCTAGCCCACCTGGCCTCGGTGCCACATCTCAACCTCTCGCCAAGAGGCGTAGGAGGGATAACGACGGCGCTGCTGGCGCCCACGCCACCAGGCTGCCTCGCTCATGCAGCCGCCACCGCGACGCCGATCTTCTCCTCGCCGCCTCTTCCCTGGACCCTCGCCTTCTCCTCTCTCCTCGCTCTCCTCTCTGCTCGCTCACACGACGTGTCGAACGCCACAAGCCGCTGCCGCCACCACCATGACACCGCCATTCCGGCGACACCCTCGCGTGCCTAAGAGCTCCGCTTAGCACCCTCGCCCTCCCTGCCGAGCTGTGTAACGCCGATTTCCCGAAGGCTTCCACGCCGCCTTTCACCGCCGGGCACCGGAGATCGCCGCCGATTCGCCGCCCACAGTGGCCTCCCGAGCTCGCTGACCCTCTCCGACCCCCGCCGTGAGCTCCCTTCCTCTCCCTAGTTCCCGTGCTCGCTTGGCCTATAGCCGCTGCTTCCACCTCACCGAAACTCCCCGCCACCGCCATGGCGCTGCTGTGGTTAGAGCCACAATGGCTCAAGCCAACCTCACTTTTGTGATCGCCAGCAGCACCAGAGCTCAGCCACCACCCGCCTCCTCCCGCACCGAAGGCCAACCCGACCTCGCCGAACTCCGGCCGCCACCAAAGCTCGTCAGCCGGGCGAGATTCCGCTGCCCTGCGACCACCCGTCTTCGTCCATTAGATGCGCGAGTGCAAGAGTTCTCCCGTGCGCCAAGCCGCCAAACCACCGCCTCAAGCTCAAATCTGAGCCGCCACCATCGTTTGGTCGCCATTGCCAGGCTCCGCGACCGCCGACGTGGCTATCATTAGCGCTTAACCCCGCCAGCTAAACCACCTTAGACATCGACAAATGGGCCCCAGCTGGTCAAAGCACGGTCAACGCGATTAGCGCCTCACATCAACTAATGGACCCCACGGGTCAGGTTTGACCTGGGGCGCCCAGTTGACTTGCTGACGTCACAGTGACGTGGTGCTGACGCCATAAATCATTTTCTGGATTTATTCTTTTAGGAAATTTCAGAAAATGCCCTAAACTTCAGTAAATCATAGAAATTCAACCGTAGCTCAGAATGAAATAATTTATATATGAAAAATGATCAGAAAAATCCAATCTATCCATCTGTACCATTTCCATGCATGTTAGAACAACTTTTGTTCACTGTTTAGTTCAAATCATTTAAATGGCATTTGAATAATCACATATGGAGTTTGATTTGAATCTTGCATTCAAACCAACTTCATTTAATCTGTTGTTAGTTGCATTAGCTCAAAACACCAGCATGTTGCCATGTCATGAGCATGCATCATATTGCGCATTGCATTGATTGTGTTTCTTTCGCTTGCCGTGTTTGTCCCTCTCAAGAGACGCATTTACTCAATGATGAGTTCGATGACACCGATGAAGAACTATATTATCTTCGCATGCTGCAAGCAAAACCCCTTGTTCATTCCGATATAATCCCACTCTCTCGCCTCCTGCTTTCTTTTACTGCATTAGGACAACATCGATTCAATCACATTTGCTGCGTAGCTGAACGCCTTTATCCTCCGTGATGACCCGTCATTCCACAAGAATTAGATGAAACCCACTAGCATGAGTAGGAGTTGTTTGAGCCTCACAGCCTACTCATTCATGCTTGTTTGTCATGCCTGCAACTGCTTAGAGTTGAGTCAGGTCTGATTCATCGGGAATGAATTGGAATGGTGTGTGAACATGTCCTCTGTGTGTGAACACGATTTGGTAAAGGTAGCGGCGAGAGGCCATGTAGGAGTACATGGTGGGTTGTCTCATTGCAGCCGCCTCGTGAACTGAGTTCTGTGTTTGTGATCCATGAACAGCTACTACCACACATTATGCTCCGCTAACTCGACCCTCTCGACTTATTAATCAACTTGATCTCCGCCCGTGAGTTGCAACTAGTTTCGTGTTTGCAGGATATGTGTTGGGGTTGTGCGAAGCGCTAACCCTAGGGGTGGCTATGTTGGTAGATACACCGTGGCACGGTGTACCGGGCGCCTGCTTGGTGTCTCGAACCCTGCTCACATCGCTTGGGGTCGTGAGCGACACTCGCCGGATTCCATGCGGATGGAACCCAATAGGCGATAAACCTGGATGAGAGACTTGTGTGGTTAGTCGTCGTACGACCCTCGCCCGCTTCCGCTTGAAGGTTGTCGAGGTACATGACGGGTACAGGTATGCATAAGTGGCTAGAGCGTGTGAAGAAGCACACCCAGCAGGTTATCATTATCTATTCAATAGCCGGATTCCTCGATATGGAAACTTGGACCCTTGCATAGTTCATAGACAAGTGAAAGTGGATACTCTAAAATGCGCAAGATAAGCGTGAGTGCTATGGATGGCGCTCGTAGGGAGACGGAGCGGTCCATAGTGGTGTATTGATATGGTGAATATGTGGACTCGTAGCGCCACCTCAAAAGAGTTACTTGTAGTCGTAGTTCAGATAGCCACCGAAGTCAAAGCCGCTTGCTGCAGCCAAACTCCACCACCCCTTTGTTGATAATGATGCATATGTAGATAGTTCTGATGTAAGTCTTCCTGAGTACGCTTGTACTCACGCTTGCTTATTTTATGTTTTGCAGAGAGACGCCGCCTCGCTTAGTAGTTCCGCTTTGACTTCGACGCTTAGCTTGTTACCTCAGCCTATGATCTTGTGCCTCGCAGATCGGTAGATAGTCGCTTCTCAGCCTTTTCATTTATAGTTGTCTTTACTGACATGTTTAGCTTCCGCTTGTGCTTTGACTTGTATGTTTCGAGTGTTGGGTCATGAGACCCATGTTTGTTATATCTCACCCTGGAGCCTAATGAATAAATATTTGAGTCAGAGCGTTATGTTGTGATGCCATGTTGTATTTACACATATTGAGCATATTGTGTGTATGTTTGAAATGCTTGGTATGTGGGATCCGACAATCTAGTTGTTTATCCTTGGCAGCCTCTCATATGGGGAAATGTAGTCTAGTGCTTCCTGAGCGATAGTAGTCCGCTACAGCCGTTCACCGGAGTCCTTCTAGCCCAAAGACTACCGCTGGACACTTGACTGTCGGGTATGTGTTTCACTTCGCTTCTTATGTCTGTTCTTCGGGAAATGTCACGCTGTGACATCCGAGTCCTGCCTAGCCTGCTACAGCCCAGGTTACCGGAGTCTCATAGCCCGTGCTACAGCCCGGATTCATACGCTGATGACCGACATGCTCGATGATTCATGTATGCCTGTCCCCATGGGTTAGTGCCGCTTGGGTTCACGATCAGCCATGTCGCCCGGTTCTCTTCATATGGATGCTAGCGACACTATCATATACGTGAGCCAAAAGATGCAAATGGTCCCGGCCATGGTAAGGCGACACCTGTGGGAATACCGTGCGTGAGGCCGCAGTGATATGAGGTGTTACCGCTAGATCGATGTGACTTGGAATCGGGTCCCGACAGCGCTGGTATCGAGCCCCGATCGTCAGAGGATTACCAAGCCAAACTGGTCGGGTTGTGTCTAGAAATGCTTTAGTTATGTAAGGGAATTGATTGGGAAGGAACGTAAGGCTTTTTTACCCTTATACCTCATGGCCCTCTCGCTCGAGTCAATCTCTTCTCTCTACGGGTTTAAGAACTAGGCTTCATCTATCTATCAGATGACGTGTTACTAATCCATAAACCTTTAAGATTGTTGGTTTTAATCCCGCCTCAGTTCCTACTATTTCAGATGATAACCGTTGATCTCGAACCTTGATATTGTGATGTTGAGTGGTTATGCCACCATTTTTGCAGGATGTCTCACATCTTTTTGAGCATTTACAGCCGTTATGCTGTCCGAGTCATCCCAGGTCTCTAAATAGTCTGATGCATTTGCAAATCCTTTCCTTCCATTCCCGATGTCCTTTTGGGCCAGATTAAGCACACTAATCGGTGAGTCGAGGTACTTTATTGCCTCGATGTAGATGTTGGAGCTATTATTATGACCCTAGGTGTTTAGGAAGTCACCTAGCAATTTAGCAATGCTTTTGTATCCCCAGTCTGATGATTCTGACCATTATTCTTGAAAGCATCCCGTGATGCCATTTAGTAATAGGTATTATACTCCTGGGTTTCTGAACCCGAGATTCACCCTACTTACTTCATGTTGATAGTAATTGCTAGCTCCTTTAGGATATTAGTAACCTTGCAATAGTCCTCGAGATCTGTGGTATATCCTTCTTCCAAATACCATGAACCAATAAAGCAGAAGTTCTTTGAATTAAAAGATCACAATCAGAGTACTCTTGAGGAGTTCTCCATTCATAATTTTGACTCTGCCAGTTCTACCTTCTCGGCATGGATTATCCGGAAGATATGTTGAGCTTTGCTCGACATACTAATCTGTGCATCCACAACTCAGAAAATTATATGTTCCTTTGAGTTGCTCTCTTTAGTTGTATCCCGGCCATCCTCTATCAGTTGATAACCAAGAGTATGCGTGCATTTGTGTTCATCGATGCCCATTTTCCTTGTGGTCCGTCAAGCCATTCTGTTCTGGAATGACTAGGAGAAACAAACTCCAGTACCTCATCTATTTCTAGGATTGGGTCAAAGCAGTTGTATTCCGCAGATCAAATGCCAACCCAGCTTTTGGTTCTGTTCCATCCCGAAGCATTACCCACTTTATGTTAGGAACGTCATGAGAATTGCACCTTCTCTTATGAATTCTTGACGCAGTGATACTTCTCACCATCATTATTCATTCCTCGGTCCCGAGTTGATGTAACCAGATTGCCGACAAGTGAATTGTGATGTGTGACATCAATACTCCGAGCAACTCGCTGTTTGGCAGCTAATGGACAATATTCTCATTCTTAGCGTGTTGGTTATTAAATCATCATCCTAAGATTGATCGTGCTACCTAGTCCTTATTTCGGTGCACACTTCGATTGATGAGTTAGGATCTTGTCAAGTCCTCACTCATTTGATCATATCGCCTTGCCCTCAAAAGCAAGATTGTTCTCGAGCTTAGTAACATATCGGTGGTTCGTGACTTTCCAAATATCTTCTTGGAAGTGTTACCGGTTGTTTCCTCGACCGTTATGTTGAGCTCGTGATCAAGTTCGCTTTTTGTAAACCACCCTTCTCCAAGAATCTGTGTTGGATATCCCTCGAGCTAGTTGGTTGCTTAGACAACAACTTGGAGAGTTGGAAGATAAAAGCTTGCCTAACTTAGTTCGTTCCAAAGGGATATTCTTGTGTGTGTGTGTGTGTTGAAGAAAGATGATATCTCCATCGGTTGGTCCTCGTGATCAGTTGTTGGATCTATTGCCCTATCAAAACTTTGACTTGAGTATGGGCTATCATCAAGTGAAATCAGAACCAACGATGCTCGTAATGTTGTCTTACTCGTGGTTGATCCCTCGAGCATACACCATTACATCTTTTGGTCTGACCAATACTATCACCGTGTTCACATGATGGCGGAAGTCCAGCGATATGGAAATTTCGATGAGTTGTTGTTGAGCCCATCAGCAGCATTTGTCTCCCCCATTTTGAACATCAACCTAGTGTTGGAAACTTTGTAAGCATTGCCTTCATGTTACGTTCATAAGGTATAAGTCTGGAAGGAGAAGTGACTTCCTCGAACTCACGTGCATTTGATGTAAGTTGCCGCCATGAATTTGAGAAAGGTTTGTTTTGTTTCCTTTGGAATCATCCCAAGTCAGTCATGCACGTGCAAAGTATACTATGGTTTGGTAGATTAATTACCTCCACTCCATATGTGTTTCCTAGCACACCAAGCCACTGATTGATTTGTTCAAGAAGAAAGAGTTCCTTCATAAGAGCTAATCATAACTTATGCTAGGACTTCGATATCCTCGATGATGGTTTCCCCACCTGAACTTGGTAGTGTTTCATTATAAGACTACCACGTGATCATGCTTGTCTTGGACAGTGTGTTCACAGGTTTGTAGCAGAATCAGTTCATGTTTTTGAGCTTGCTATCGTAGTTCATATCCCGAGAATCTCGCAACGCCATCTCGTCGAATTGTGTTGCAAACTTTCTTTTCAGACATGCTGAGTCTGAAGTATCCTATCACCAATCGGATCTAAATCTCAGGCAGATATGATGGTTGGAACATTCCAACAGTTGCATTTCGTTCCCAGCTTGCACCGTCCTTGTGCCATTTCACTATGGGCTGCCTTCTTAGTAATTCTTGTCTAGGATCGTCCTCAAAAGTGGACTTACCATGGGTCCCCTCCACCTCCGATGATAAGCAAAAATCATCCATTGCGTTGTCTTCAACAAGGTAGTCCACATCATCCATTCTAGTCCGGGTTTACCATTCCTTTGCACTCCTCCAAACGATCGTTGGGAATTGCCTTAGGCTGGTATGAAGAGTTTCAATGATCTTTGTATCAAAAGTAATTCTTTTTGCCACTTAAGGGAATAATTCTACGAGTCACCTTTCCTAAGGTCTCCCGTTATGGAATCATGGCAATCATCTCCTTGTTACCTGAAACCATGCACCATTTTACTTAAGCGTGGAATGGTTGCCTACCAATTGAACCTTCGCCATCCGTTACTTTCCATCCATCTTGATGTATGTTTTGTGTCCCAACTCAAGAGATGTTTCAGCGTCTCACTCCATGAGTTGATTCAGAGTGCTTGACCTTCGAGGAGATCAATTCATGTGTAGTTTCTTTCTGTCGTCGTCGTGTTGGATGAAGTTCTCAAAGCAAAGACGTCAAGATCAATATGAAGCAATGAGTCAACATCTTGAGAAGGACAGTTGGATCGTGAAAATTGTGATATTTTTGTGACTCCCCCTTTCCTCTTACCTCACGTCTTGAATGTCGGGACGAGATTCTTGTTTAGTGGGCGTGAGCTGTCACAGCCCCAGATCAGCCCCTGCTTGACTTTGCTTGCTCATCATGTCATCATGTTTAAATTTCTAAGAAACTTGAAATGGGGATTGCCTAAACCCTAGCATTAAAGAAATTCAAATAGGTTCAACCAAAATATTTTCAATGACCTCAAAATATCCTTTTAAATTGTCCATGATTTATGGAAAAAGGTGAAAGCCTCTACCAGAGATAATGCATATTTTTCCGTGACATTTTGGTCATTGAATTAAATCATTATGGTATTTGAGTTGAGTTTAAAAGTTACCATTAAATATTGGTTGTCTCCAAATATTCTGAAATTTATTGTGTGGTTTGAAAATAATTCAAATATTCCTCACAAAATTTACAGAATTAACCAAAGTGTTTTGTTGGGTTTTTATTTGCAAACATAAAGCAGATAATAGAAAACTGAAATAATTAGAAAAGAGACAGAGAGAGAGATAGTACATGGGCCACTTAATCTGTAAGTGCCCAGAGCCGGCTCTAGCCCACCTGGCTCGGGTGCCATCATCCCCAACCTCCGCCAAGAGGCGAGGAGGGATAACGACGGCGCGGCGCTGGCGCCACGCCACCAGTTGCTCGCTCGCTGCCGCCTCGCCACCGCGACGCCAGATCTTCTCCTCGGCGCCTCGACCTCGACCCTCGCCTTCTCCCTCCCTCGCTCCTCCTCTCGCTTCGCTCACATGCACGGCCGAACGCCACGCCGCCGCCGCCACCACCG
This sequence comes from Aegilops longissima, assembly GCA_021605205.1. Classification (NCBI taxonomy): domain Eukaryota; kingdom Viridiplantae; phylum Streptophyta; class Magnoliopsida; order Poales; family Poaceae; genus Aegilops; species Aegilops longissima. The sequence continues at coordinate 770 of JAHIAM010018117.1, read as the reverse complement.
ACACCCTGCGGTGCCCAAGAGCTCCGCTTAGCACCCTCGCCCTCCTCGCCGAGCTGGTAACGCTGACTTCCCGAGCGCCTCCACGCTGCCGTTTTCACCGCTGGCACCGGAGATCATCGCCGCCATTCGCCGCCCATTGTGGCCTCCCCGAGCTCGCTGACCCCTCTCCACCCCGCCGTGAGCTCCTTCCTCTCCCTAGTTCCCGTGCTCGCTTGGCCTCCATATCCGCTGCTTCACCTCACCAAAATCCCCGCCGCGCCATGGCGCTGCGTGGTTAGAGCCACAATGGCTCGGCCAACCTCACTTTTGTGCTCAGCGCAGCACCAGGAGCTCGAGCCACCACCCGCCTCCTCCTGCACCGAAGGCCAAACCCGACCCCGCCAATTCCGCCGCCGCCAAAGCTCGCCGCCGCGAGATTCGCTGCCCCGTGACCACCCGTCTCGTCCATTAGATGCGCGAAAGCAAGAGTTCTCCTCGGCAAGCGCCAGCCCAAACCACCGCCTCAAGCTCAACCGAGCCGCCACCGCTGTTTTGGTCGCCGCCAGGCTCCGGCGACGCCGACGTGGCTATCATTAGCGCTAACCTCGCCAGCTAAACCACCCTTAGACATCGACAGCGGCCCCGCAGCGGGTCAAAGCACGGTCAACGCGATTAGCGCTCACATCGACCAATGGACCCCACGGTCAGGTTTGACCTGGGCGCCCAGCTTGACTTGCCGACGCCACAAGGACGTGGTGTCGACGCCATAAATCATTTTCTGATTTATTCTT
>JAHIAM010018112.1:0-16494 GCA_021605205.1 Aegilops longissima | reverse complement strand
GGTTTTAGCCTCCTTGATCTCGTGGTAGATCTACTTTGTACTACCCATATCATCAATATTAATCAAGAAGGAGTAGGGTATTACCTCCATCGAGAGGGCCCGAACCTGGAAAACATCGTGTCCCTTGTCTCCTGTTACCATCCGCCTAGACGCACGCTCGGGACCCCTACCGAGATCCGCCGGTTTTGACACCGACATTGGTGCTTTCATTGAGAGTTCCTCCTGTCGCCACCGATAGGCCCGATGGCTCCTTCGATCATCAATAACGACGCGGTCCGTGGTGAGACTTTTCTCCCGGACAGATCTTCGATTCGGCGGCTTTGCACGCCGCCAATTCGCTGGCCATCCGGAGCAGGTCGAAGCTACGCCCGCCATCAGTCATATTTGAAGTTTGAACTATACGGCCGATATCCGCGGAGACTTGATCTTCGACGGATTCGAGCCGCAGCCGAAAAGCGCCAGACCGTCTCGATGGGCATGATCTAGCTCGCACGAATAAAGGCCTCGAGGCCGCACCAAGATCCGCTCCACCCTTAATCCGAGCCGGATTCCCGATCGAGGACGAGTGGTTGGACACCGCCGGGCTATGATCTCTACGGCGATTGAGCCGAACTCTATCCCTGTCCTTTGCGAAGACCTTGACTCTGTGGTGCCGACTCAACCCTCGCGCTCTACCAATCGAATCCGATTACGCCGTCATGGAGTTCACGGTCATGACATCTTTTCAGACTCGCCTTTGGCGACATCCTGAATTCATCAAGTCTCTCTTTATCCGGAGAGCCCTGGCCGGACTACGGACATGAAGGTTGGGATACGGACGACGAAGAAATTCAATGCCCACCCACCACCCACTTTGTAGCCACGCCGATGATTTAACCGACATGATCGACTTCGACCAAGACATCGACGGTATGGACGACGATGCCGAGATTTACCAAGACCCAACCTTACAGGCATCGAAGGCCACCTCACATACGACATATACATGGTGGACATCCCAAAATATGGGAACGGCGATGGAACAACGGAGGATGACCTCCAAGAAGCAACCAAGCGCCGACGCACGGCGCCGCTCTAAATCCCGCCACAGAAAACGGTGATTCCGCACGGAGATAATAACACCCCGTAGTGCTGAAGAAAACCCTCCAGCAGGACTCAGCGCAGAGGAGGGAGAAGCAAGTCCGCACGACAAGGCGGCAGAAAGAGAGGTCGAGGACGACAATTATGCGCCTCCTAAGATGAGGCAAGCCTCGACGACGCATTTAATTTGTCGCTCCCGAGGATCCCGCCAACGAGTGTTTCAAATGCAGGCTTATAGCCACGATAAGCAGCCTCAAGAAAAGCAGCAACAGCTTAGAGCTGATCAAGACCGCTAGGACTGATGGATCAAGTCCTTGCAGCCAAGAGTATGAACTCGAACGCCTCTAAAAGCTACCCCAAACGCAGGCCGCTGCCTCGATCGAGGAGGAAGCACCTAAGTCACCAACAGACGACATGGCGATCGCCACCTGGCGCATGACGAGAGGCCTCTAGACCCTCCGCCCAAGCCATACCCGACGACGCTCAAAAGTACCAAGGCACGAGAAAACGCGTACGGACTTGCTAGATATATTGAGAATAAGGCAAAACATACAAGATCGATCTACAGATCGCATGGCGCCTACACACGTGATTTATAACCGCCACGCCGACATGAAACTCCGCCGGGCCAACACACATGCATAAAGCTCATTCGAGCAGCGCCGTGATATAGCCCAATACAGAGGCGCCAGACACCCACTATGCTTCACATATGAAGTAATGGATCATCAATTCGTGGGCTTTAAACCCGTAAACATCGAATCATACGATGGTACCACAGATCCTGCGGTCGGATCGAGGACTACCTCCTCCATATCCACATGGCCCGGGAGATGATCTACACGCCATCGATTACCTCCCTCAAGCTTAAAGGACCAGCTCGGCATTGGCTTAACAGCTTGCTAGCGAATCAATTGGTTGTTGGGAGGACCGGAAGCCGCATTCCTTGATAACTTCCAGGCACATATGTGCGACCACCGACGCCGATGACCTTAGCCACATAATTCAGCAGCCGTAAGAATCGCCGACAATTCTAGACACGGTTCCTAACAAAGAAAAATCAAATCGTTGATTGTCCGGATGCAGAGGCCCTTGCAGCCTTCAAACATAACATCCATGACGAGTGGCTTGCCCGGCACCTAGGACAGGAAAAGCCGAAATCTATGGCACCCTCACAACCCTCATGACTCGCTGAGCGGAGATGACAGCTGGCTAGCTCGAAGCAACAACTTGGCCAAACACCCGATAGTTCGGATACAAAGGATAGCAATGGCAGGTCACGTCCGCAACAAGAACAAGCGCCGCATTAACGGCGATAATGTCAAGATACGTGCCAACGCCGCTTCAGAGGCTCTAAACCCGTCACGAAGAAGACATTCAAAAGAAATACCAGGTCTGGCCCATCTTGGACCGAATACTGATCGCTAGCCAAATACATGGCACCCCTAAAACCAGCCAATCACACCAACAGGGATTGTTAGGTGTTCAAGCAAGAGGGTTAAGTGCCAACTCAATGACAAGGGGCTGCATAGCGATGACGAGGAAGAGCCCGCCACCGAACAATAGAGGACAGAGGGTTTTCCACACAAGTGTGGACGGTGAACATGATATACGCAACCCACATACCCAAAAGGGAGCGGAAGCGGCACTAAGGGACGCTTATGTGATGGAGCCACGCTCAAGTTCAACCCATGGTCTTCCGCCCGATCACCTTCGATCAAGGGACCACCCCACTAGCATCCGTCACATCGGTTTCGCCGCATTGGTTCTTGACCCAATTATTGACGGATTTCACCTCACCGTAGTCCCGATGGACGGCGGTAGCAACCTGAACCTGCTTTACTGTGATACAAGGCGCAAAATGGGCATAGACCCTCGAGGATTAAACCTACAAAGACGACCTTTAAAGGCGCATACCGGTGTAGAGGCCAATTGTACGGGCTCGCTACATCAAGTGGTCTCCGCCTCGATAACTTCCGGCTTAAGAGTTAATCTTCGACATCGCCCGCTCCGCAGCGGCTATCATGCACTACTCTGACGAACCGACGGTAAAGTTCAATGCGGTGCCGCACCACGATACCTCAAGCTCAAGATGCCAGCCCTCGAGGAGTAATCACGGTCAATGGAAACACCGAACTCTCTCTCGAACGGAGGAGCACACGGCGCCTCGGCGGAGGTGCAAAGCAGCCTCTCACGGCAATTCTCGAGTCCGCCACTAAGCGCCCGGACACCGCCAAGCGCCCGGAGCAACCTACAACAAGACGCTCGGCACGATCAAGCATCGCAGAGTAATCCGCCCCAACCCCAGCCCTCGCGAAATTGCGGTTAGTATTATGCGATATAATTACGCCCGAAATACCATGGGCATATGGGAGGGGCACGACCACGCACGCCAAGAATGCGGCTCGACCGCACTGGGGCCCCGATTGTGTCATTCTTTTTCTTTCTTTCTTTTTCTTACTCTCAGACTCGCCTTCCAGAAGTCCTGTCCGCACTAGAATCGCCAACTCACGATGCAACAGCCAGGAAGCGTAAAGCCACGCCAAGTGTTCAGTGGTCTCTATTACGAGCATTATACCTGTTTTACATATCATCTCGCAGCTTACCCTCGGAGGGGACATGTTAGATAGTCCCATTCCTTGCTTATCGTGACTATTTGTATCGTCCCGCCTTCATTGCAGATTTTTGAATAAACAATGCATAGCTTTTGCCTATTATTGCACTCTTTCTTTATCTATATATATGTTCATTTCATGACATGTTGCACCTGCACACTTTGGTACGGCTAATACACCAGGGCTTAAGTACCCCAAAATTATGGTGTGATAAAGTCCAAACACTTTCACAAGTGCGGCACCTAACTTATAGCATTATATGAATCGGCTCAATCATGTCTTGGGTCAATAGTTGGTTTGCCCGCCCCGTGTTTTGGTACCTTACGCCCGCTATATCGCTAAGGTAGCACGGAGAACCATCCGATTGTGCCCCAGCTTAGCTGGGTCGAGCACCTCAAAGGAGAAAGCTAAACTGACCGCCATGATAGGGCGAGATCCGTCGCTGTTCGAGAGGTTTTTTCGGTCCCTAAAGACTTATGCCGCTTAGAGCGAGGAACCGAATTGTCCGCCAAGGCGTGATAGCGCCTCAACTCGGTCTTCCGAATACTAGGCTTCACGACATTTAAAATTATAGAATTCTATGGCTAAGGAGAGTGTTCAAGCATTATAAGTCCGTTGCCTTGTTCGTTGTGTTGAGCGCCCCTAGATGGACCCAAGAATAGGAACAAGAGTGCTCAAGTTTATCCCAACACCCCAAAGACTGTGGCATGGGGGCTGAAGCCAACGACTTGCCATCTCTCAAATTTGATAAACGGCCGCACATAAGGTAATATTTTAAATTAACAAGTTGCTTAGCGATATGAACAAGTTTTCAGCGACAGATAACAAATGCAGTCTATTCAAAATTACATCTTTGGAGCACTCATCCGCTATTCAGGCACCTTCAGAGGCCCTCATAGTACATTTCGGGCGCATGATGCTCCTTGCCCTTCGTGGTCGTCTGTCACAAGCTTCTCCGATCAAGCTTGCCCTCAGCAGCACTAAGATGGGCAAGGGCCCGACGGACCCTTCAATGCACGAGCGCTTGATGACTTCGATTCGTGGACAAAGGCCCACCACCACCGACTAAGTCAAGTAGCTCCTGTGCATGGCTTCCAATGGCATGACCAACTATGAGGCCCTTCATGGCCTGTTCGGCGACTTGTGGAGCTCGACCAGCGCTTCACTGGTCGCTATGGGCACGGATGTCCGCCTCAAAGATATTGAGACCGTAACACCTTCTCCGCTGAGCTCCCTCCTTGGCGCGGTAGAATACGGCAGATCGTATACACTTCAGGCAGATCTGCGATTGCTCCCGGAGAGCTCCGGATCCGGTAAGTAATAGGTAATTCACTTTCACATGCTTGCTTTGCATAAAGAATGCCTTACCCGCCGCTATCTTCTTCAACTGATTCAATTTCTTGAGGGCTTTTGGCCTCGGCCTTAGCAGCTTTGGCACTCTCAAGAGCCGAGAGAGCTCGACCTCAAGTTCGAAACACGCCCAAACTCTCGTGTTTTTCCACGAGTTTGATCTCTTGCCGCATCTTGGCCAGCTGCGCCCCCTTCTCTCGCTTCGGAGTGCCCGCTGCTTTGAGTTCGCCACGACACCGCTTCCTTCTGTGGTCGCCACCTCGCTCGTGGGCCCCGCAGCACTCCATGTTATTCCTATTATTTTCTCGCAACCAAACCTTTTCTATAAGGTATTTCTTTAATAAGGTATTACTTACCTTCCTTGTCCTCGAGCTGCTTCTGGCTTGTCCGAGCTCGCTCTGACCGCCGAGGTTCTCGCTTCAGCATTGACCTCCGCAGCCAAGGGCAGAGGTCAAGCAGCAGCTTGCATTCCCATATTGACATACTTATGTTAGACTCTCTACAGATATCTTTTTAGATCCTTAGTCCGACTTTTCTTTCCAAACACCAACTAAGCATCGGGCTACCGCCTATGTGGTAATATTTTTACATATTCTAAACTTACCTCAAAGCCTCGCTAGAAGGCTGGTATAGTTTCGGCCAGCCCGCTTGACGGATCGAATCTGTCCGGATCACCGCACTCATAACAAAGGCGGTGCTTCTTCGATGGAGGCGCTAAGCGCCCAAGAGTATCCGGTGCCTCCGGTTGGACGGAGGACACGGCGCCTTACCCTTCTTACGAAGGATGCTTGCTCGACTCGAACCATCAAGGTTCCGCATGGAGTCCGAAAAGGTTCGGCTTAGAGCCCCGGGGTCTTGCCCCACGCCACTCGAGTCCGGAGGTTGCCTTGTGGCGCCTCCCGCCACCTCCTCTTGACCAGGCCCCTTGGGCGCCACTCAAGATCGCCCACGGCGTGAGGCGAGGAGGCGGTCGGAAGCGGCACTTCCATTTCGACCAACCTGTGGACCCGCGTCAAGCGGCTAGCTCGCTTGGGCGGGCTGCATGATTGTTCACATTAGAGAACACTATGCAATAATAAAAGGTCATGGGTATCCTGGACACTTACGATTCGCCAGGGCTTGGCCCTTGTTGGCCAATCCTCTTCATTGCGTTGACGTTGGTGGAGAAGTCCGAGGAAGGGTTCTTCCTTCTTGACCCTCCGCCTCCCGCTTGGGGCTTCTTTTCTCTCTCTTCACTGGGAGAAGCTTTTTCCTCCTCCTCGCCCTTAGGAGAAGATTCTCGATCGAATCCGACAAAGACTCGCGCCGGAGCTCCTTCGAGTTCCCGTGGCCTCCTTCTGGCCTTCTTCTCCGCACCACGGGTACCAGAGCCAGAGCCTCGCTAATCGGGCGCCACTGGTCTTCCGGCAAAGGAGCCGGAAGTTAATCTGTCCTGACGCCTTCAGCTAGTCCTCACAAAGATTAGGAGTTTTAGATCCCACATAGAGTCAATCTATGAAAAAGAGTCCCGTAAGGGTAAATAACTTACTCGCCGGCTTGACGCCGCAGCTGTGTCCGCGATCTTTGTTAGCGGATGCGGGGCTTCGCGCCTTTAAACAAGCACCTTCCTGCATCTTCGACGTAGTGTCAAGAGCCGCTCAAGGTTCGTGCAGGCCGGATCAAACTCCCACAAATTAAAGGCCCGTTGTTGGTATGGGAGAATCCGTGGATGAGCATCACCTTGATTACGCCGACAAGCTTGAGATTCTTGTCCACCAGAGTTGCGACGATGTTTGGAGTCCGGATAGCTCGTCTGAATTCCCCACGCCAGCTCCGCTCTTTCCATGACGAGACCGTGGGGAAGCCCGATCGAATTGGGCCGCCACCCATTCGGGTCACGCGCTCGGTGATGTAGAACCACCCCGATTGCCACCCCTTTATTGTCTCCACAAAAGCGCCTCGAGCCATAGGACTTTGGCCATCTTGTTAACCATGGCGCCCAAGACTCTAGGCCGCCCATTACCTTCGCCGACGTTGAAGATCTTCAGCCATAAGCGCGGGGGCTGGATGCAGAGGAAGGCCTCGCAACGATGATAAACGCTGAGATGTTGAGGATGAAATTGGGCCAGGTCGTGGAAGTCTGTGCCATAGTAGAACATGAGCCCGCACAAATGGGTGAAGTGGAAAACCTAGTCCTGGAGGAAGTGGGGAGAAACACCACCTCTCATGGGGCCTGGTTGGAATAAGCTGCCCTGATTGGCAGCCTGGCGCGCGTCGCTGACAAGTATCCGCCTCCCGCAGTCTTGGATGTGCCCTCCGTGACTGGAGGAGGCCATCCACCCGCCTCCCGCCTCCCGACATGGTTGGAGAAAGGTTGAGGTGGGATGCGGACTTGGGGCTGGAGCCTGAAAGGGAAATGGATGAGCAAAGGAGGAAGAAGGCGAGGTGAAAAGGTGGATCCTTATCCCTTATATGGATGGACGGTTATGTGTCCCCACCAGCCGGTAAAACTCGCTATCTCCAAGCTACCGAATCAATGGCGCGGATGGGTTACCCACGTCCGTGTTGATGGGAATCCTGAATAAGGGGCACGATCTATGCTTTGATAAGACGTGTGGAAACCGCCGCTAAACGCTACCGAGGTGGAACAAAAAAATGATTCATATAAAGGCCTGGCCGTGGTGTGATGTCACGCTGAATACGCCAAAGAAACTGGCAAAAGTTATTCTCTACGTGGTATGTGGAACTTGTTTTGCAGAGCGGACACTATCCTGGTGTTCAAAACCTTCTATGAAGTATTCGAGGAGGAACCCGCCTTGCAATGCCGAAGACAATATGCTCAACTCGCGCCATTGAAGCCCGGTTCGTGGGCTACCGAGGAGTCCTCGACTAGGGGTGTCCGGACAGCCGAACTATCATCACGGCCGACTCCAAGACTATGAAGATACAAGATTGAAGACTTCGCCCCGTGTCCGGATGGGACTTTCCTTGGCTGGAAGGCAAGCTTCATGACACGGATATGTAGATCTCCTACCATTGTAACCGACTGTAACCCTAACCTATCCGTGTCTATATAAACCGGAGGGTTTTAGTCCGAGGATGTAACAACAATCATACCATAGGCTAGCTTCTAGGGTTTAGCCTCCTTGATCTCGTGGTAGATCTACTCTTGTACTACCCATATCATCAATATTAATCAAGGTGAGTAGGGTATTACTCCATCGAGAGGGCCTGAACTCGGGTAAAAACATCGTGTCCCTTGTCTCCGTTACCATCCGCCTAGACGACAGTTCGGGACCCCTACCCGAGATCCGCAGGTTTTGACACCGATAACCGCCTACCCAGGTTAGAGTTAATGCTTCAAAGATCGGTCTCGGCCATCCGCTTCTCAAACACCATGTAAAAGTAGAAATACAACGGAGGAGATCGAGTCTTGTGGGAAAAGTGCAAACCTCCGCAGAGTGTATAAACTAATCATGGTTAGCCGTGTCCCCGGTTATGGACGCCTTTGAATATCTAGTCCTTGGATTATCATGTTGATCTCATCACTCTTAATATAATTTGATTGGGTTTAATGATGATGCTTAATTGGGATTGAGTTGAGGAACCTTCTCAATGTTTAACAACCACCATGATAGTTAAATAAAATTTATTCCTTTGTTGTAGGGAAAAATTGGCTTTATGCAAAATCAGAACTATAGAGCTTACCACCAGCCAAATATGCATGTGGTGATAGCATTTATTCTGTTCATTACTCTATGTGTTACATTGCCAAGATATTCCATGTGATGACCTATTTCGGCTGCAACGCTCATGTTGCGATTTTCGCATTTACTTCAGTAAGGAGCCATAGGTCGTTGTCTTTCACTCATGATGCCGTTGGAGTTGATGGACTCACTTTATCTTCCAAGTCTTCCGTTGTTATCGATTTTAGATGGCCTTAAGCCATATTTATTGTAATAAGTTCTCTTTGAGACATTCGATGTAATAAGTGTGTGATTGCCACTTTGTTATAAATCCTCAAGTATCGTGTGTGTCAAGATTACCGATCCAGTGATGACATCGATGCATGAGATCGACCGTTCGAGGTCTTGTCGCTACACCGCTAAAGGTGCGCAGTATTAGAGAGGCTAGCAATGGTGGAAGGGTGAGAGTGCGATAATCCATGCACTCAACATTAGTCATAAAGAACTCACGATTTATTGCAAAAATCTATTAGTTATTGAAACGAAGTACTACACGATGCTCCTAGGGGATAGATTGGTAGGAGAAGACCATCACTCGTCCCCGACCGCCACTCATAAGGAGACAATCAATAAATAAATCATGTCGACTTCATCACATAACGGTTCACCATAATGCATGCTACAGAATCACAAACTTTAGAACAAGTATTTCTCAAATTCACAACTACTCAACTAGCATGACTCTAATATCACCATCTTCATATCTCAAAACAATCATAAAGAATCAAACTTCTCATAGTATTTGATGCACTTTATATGATAGTTTTATTATACCTATCTTGGATGTTCATCATATTAGGACTAATTTATAGCCAAAGAAAATTACCATGTTGTTCTATAAGACTCTCAAAATAATATAAGTGAAGCATGAGAGATCAATAATTTCTATAAAATAAAACCACCACCGTGTTCTAAAAGATATAAGGCTACACTAGAGCAAAGTTATCTAGCTCAAAAGATATAAGTGAAGCACATAGAGTATTCTAATAAATTCGATTCATGTTGTTCTCCAAAAGTGTGTACATCAAGGATGATTGTGGTAAACTAAAAGCAAAGACTCAAATCATACAAGACGCTTCCAAGCAAAAACACATATCATGTGGTGAATAAAATATAGCCTCAAGTAAAGTTACCATGGACGTAAGACGAAAGAGGGATGTAACACCGGCACATAAGCTACAAGAATCCTCTGCTAATGATGCCACGTCATCGTGATTAAACTCACGGATTCAACCCGTTCAAATTCAAATTGAAAGCATAGGCAAACAATAGAAGTTTTCAAAAGCTAAAACTAAAATGTTCGGGTTGTCAAAAATTACAAAGCTAATTATGGTGGAGCGCATACATTTTCGAAAGGGTCTAAGTAGTTTAAATAAATTAAGACAGAAAAGAAAGAAAGAAAGAAAATAAGAAAAGAAAATTAAAACAAATGAGAGGGGAAAGACCCAACAGCCAACCGGCCAAGCCCCCCCACTGCTCCAAATCCGGCCAGCCCTCTCGCCCGCCCACCCCTCACTCACTTATCCACTTCCATCGGTGGAAACCCTAACCACCTCACTCTCCCGATCCTCCTCCTCCTCTACCGTCGGATCGGAGCTGCCTGATCCTGTCACTTCGACGCGGCGACTTCCGCACACCAGTCTGCACCTCTCCTCCCTCCTCCTCGACCTGTCACAAGGCGCAAGGCCTCACGCATGGTCGTCTCGACCCCCACCTCGACGGATCCCTGCTGCGCCCCCCCCTTCTCTCCTCAACGGTCGACCTCGACCGCCCGAGCAGCTCGCACAGACCCCACGCCTGTGAGCACTCCCCCATCGGTCCCTCTCCCCTAGTCCCTCCCGAACGCCGCGACGCCTCCTTCTCACGCTGCCCGGCCGGCCAGTCATCATGCACGCCTGCCCCGCCTCCTCTCTCTTCTCTCGCCGAAGGCCCGCGAGCACGCCGCACCAACATTCTCGCTCAGGATCTGCCGCTGGCGCTTCGGTGACTAAATGGTCACGGGCCGAGCCTGGGTGCTCGCGCCGCAAGCCCCCGCCCCTCAGAAGCGTGCTCCTGCCGAAGACCAACCTCCTACCGCGCTTCTGTCGCGGCGCTTATCCTCGCCAATCTGCAAGGCTAACACCACTGCTCGACTGCGGCGTAGTATCGTCCGAACGTGCTAACCACACGCTAAACGGCCGCCTTTAGGCTTTCCGACGAGGCCCGAGGCCTCCGCCGCTATATCGCTGGCAAGGCCAAGCACAAGAATCCCGACGGGCACGAACCGGGCCACGTGCACATCGATCGGTGGGCCTAGGGCTCACGGCTTCTAGTTGACTTGGCCACCGCCGACCGTCCACTCTCTCTCGTTTGACATGCAGCCCCACCGTAACGCTTTTTAAATAAAAAGAAAAGGAAAATGAAATTTAAATAAATATAAATAAAATGAATAAAACTAATTAATTAATTAATTAATTAATTAAGTAAATAATTAATCTAATTAATCTCATTAATTAACCTAATGACTAATTAACCTAATTAATCATCATAATTAAACTTAACTTAAGTTAATTAGTTAAGTGGTATGATTTAACGGGACCCACATGTTCTGGTTGACCTAGTCAACCCTGTTGATCGCCGACGTTAAGATGACGCATGCCGACGCTATAAATACATTTTTTAACAATTAATTAATTAATTAAATTCCGAAATTAATAAAATCTTTAAAAATCATATCTTTTAACTGTAACTCGGATTAAAATATTTTCAACATGAAAGTTACTCGTAACGACGAGATCTAATCCGATATATCCGCTCGTCCGCCACACACCCCTAACCCTATCAAACCTTCGCAACCTCCCTCCCTTCTTCGTCAAAACATCAAACACCGATATTTTCCCCGATGTTTCAACCGGCCCACTCATACCACGTTAGGGCACGCTTAGCATCGCTTCTTGTCATGTCATGCATCGGTATGCATCTTACTTGGTATTCATTGTTTCTTTTCCTCTTCTCTCCGGAGAGTATTTAGACCGGACGGCCGCCGCCAGCTCGATTTACGGTGTTGATTTAATTCCTCTCTCTTGCCGTGAGCAACCGTGCAAGCCCCCCCTTGATCACCAAGGATATCGCTTACTCTTTATCTACACTGCTTGCATTAGAGTAGTGTAACATGTTACCGCTTTCTGATACTCCTATACATGGCTGCATAGCCTCGTCCTTGTTACCATGCAAGAGTTACTTTACTCGCAATCCTATATGCTTAGTATAGGATGCTAGTACATTCATCTCGTGGCCCTACATTCTTGTCCGCCCCGTCAGGTTATATTATCGGGCCGTGATCACTCTGAGGTGATCACGGTATATACTTATATACTTATACATGATATGTGGAGACTCAAAGTCGTGGGTACTGGATGGAGCACCGCGAGTGGATCTTTCTGAGGCGGAGCGGTAGGCAGGTTGAGACCGCTTAGGAGAGAGGTGGGCCTCGCCCTGTTCGTGGCTCATGGATACTTAACACGCCTTAACGAGGTCTTGGTATTTGATCTGAGTTGGCTACGAAGCTTATACGCACTAACCATCTACGCGGAGTAGTTATGGGTATCCCAAGGCTCGTGGGTATCACCAAGCACTTCAGACGTCGGACACGAGCGCGCTGCCGCCGGATTGGACCGAACGCCATAGGCTAGTCTCCGCTCCGGTCACAGACGCAACGCAGTGTGTGTGCTCAGGCGATAATGGGCCCTGCACTCGCTGCCGCTTAGGTTTAGAGGCATGCTGGGCCTCTCGCTGTGCCTAGGTGGGGCTGCGACGGTTGATCTCCGCGTGCATGACCCAAGAAAGTGTGTCCTGCCAAATGGGATCTGCTGTTGGTAAGATGGTGCACCGCCAGGAAGTTAATCTATTCAATAGCCGTGGATCTTCGGTAATGTGGACGACTTGGAGTTGTACCTTGAGCTTTATGACAACTAGAACCGATACTTGATAAAACACACCCTTCCAAGTGCTGACATACAACCTATGGTCGCCTCTCGTGGATATGGAGGAGGGATCGCGGTAGGATTATTGCTATGTGATGTTACTTGAGGACTTCAGCATCGCCCTTCCTCACTGTGCTGCAAGACAAAGTCCGTAAGTTTAGTTCTTCAAGTAAGACTAGCTATCCTCTTATTCTGCAGGCATTCAGTCACCACCGATATGGCCCTTTACACATATATCCATGCATATGTAGTGTATTCTTGTTTAGTAGTACTTTGATGAGTACTCACGGCTGCCTTGTTCCCCTTTTCCCTACCTCTACTCGATTGTGCAACCTGCACTATGGAGCCCAGAGCGACGCCACCATCGATGACGATACTACTCCGGAGGTGCCTACTACTACGCAGCCCACGACGATTTACTCACGAGTAGCTAGGAGGATCCTGCGTGAGGCCCGCTCCTCTTCGATCTCAGATCCGGCTTGTGCTAGCCTTCTTAAGGCAAACTTGTTTAACTTATGTCCAGATTCAGATATTGTTGCTTCACGACTCGCCTATGATCGAAGCACTTGTATTCGAGCCCTCGAGGCCCCTCGGCTTGTATTATGATGCTTGTATGACTTATTTTATTTGTAGAATTGTGTTGTGATATCTTCCCGTGAGTCTCGATCTTGATCGATACATTTTGCATGATTAGTGTACGATTAAATCGGGCGCCAAGTTGGTATCGAGCCGATCCCGTAGGAATCCCCTTCCACACCCTTGGTCAAGTCGAGTCTAGACATTGCAAAAACTTTACTAACTTGGCTGTGTGCCTTACGGGCCCACGCCGCCATCGGGTGGTACTTAGGATCTTTTACCTCGACCTTTACTCGGACTCAACTCTCTTCTACTCGGGTTAAACGATTTTACTAACTAACACTAGGATCCCGTGACCACATTCACCCCAAAGTTGGATAAAGCCATAGTTGCTTCTTGAATTGTATTTTGACCAATTTCCACACCGTAATTTGACTCCTTTGAAACGCCTTTTGTTTTCGGGATGGAACCCACGAGGCGGTCGTGGCGCCACACGACGGCCATTGGTGCTCGGATCACTCGCGGTGCTAGCAGAGATGATGACCTATCCGGTTATCGCCGCACCCCGAGTACACCGCCTATGAGGAGTACCGTGACTATAACCGTGAGCAGTGACCGCCGCCATCGCCCATTTCATCGCCGGAGTATGACTCACCATCGGGCCGCACACCGCACATGGTGTTGGAGTGACTATCGATATGGCAGTCCACGATGTTTATGCTGCTCGACACGCCTTCGCGCAGAGTATCGAGTTGGACACCTCCCTTCGTGCACATTGCTATCGCGGCCGATGTTGGTGAGGAGGGTTACTACACGCCGCCTACCCACTATCACCAGAGAGCCTTTTCTACCATCGTAACTTTGTTCTACATGCCGACGGGCTGGATCGAGCTAACCGAGCTTTTCACACGAAGTTGTACATCACCCGCAAGACTTTACGCGTCGACGCTGATGCACCCTTTGTCCGATCCGAGAGCTGCTGCTCGCGATCTACCCAGCCAGACTGTGATGCCTCAGTGTGTCGGTTGGCTGACGTGGAGGCTACTCTCCGACTTGGCCCTCTTCTACCACTCGGACGCCGGGTTCAGCACTGTAGTATCCGGCTCCCCTGTGTCACCGACGGAGGACTATCCGCCGCGACTATCAGCTTTTAGGCTACACACCTCCGCAGCATCGCTGGACCTGATGTAGACTTGCTTGTTAGTGTTTGATGTATTCGCCATGAGTCAGCTGCGCTTATGATGTCTTAGTCTATGTAATAACTCTATGTATCGAACTCTATGCATGATACCTTTGTGAGATATGCCAACTACTATGTAGTTCCTATCGTGCGCTATCATTA
Source organism: Aegilops longissima (assembly GCA_021605205.1). Taxonomy (NCBI): domain Eukaryota; kingdom Viridiplantae; phylum Streptophyta; class Magnoliopsida; order Poales; family Poaceae; genus Aegilops; species Aegilops longissima. The sequence goes on along the minus strand of JAHIAM010018112.1, from coordinate 1,844 downwards.
TGCATGTTTCATCATGAATGATTCCTGTCCTTTGCTTAATTTTTCAATGCTGAACTACCTCGTTATATAATAGCAGTGATGGTTAGCTAGCTGGTCGTGGTCGTGGTGGCAACTTCCACCACCGCCGAGTACATGGCTGGTATGATCCAACAGCTTGAGATGAATCGCCACCATGGAAACATGATGGCTCGCCTCGCCCAATATGAACCAAGACCCAAACGGAACAACTCTCAGGATTTCATACGCCAACCCCAACAGGTACCGCAACTCAACTCAGCCACTGGATGTCGAGGATCGGCCCGTGACATCACCTATGAGATGGAGTCGCTGATGTAGCCCTCGCCAGCTATGTCACTTTTGCTTCCTTCTTCCCAAGGGACCCGCAGCTCAATGGTGGGACAGCCACCGCGATTCTCGCCAAGAGGGAACACTCATCACCGCCAGACTTCCAAGCTGCCTTCCGTGCCCGCTTTATCCTCAAGGGGTCATGGACCGAAGAAGCGTGAATTCGCAACCTCACCCAAGGCAACAAGATCTGAAGCTTATCAACAGAGTTCCCGGACTTGTCTCGCTTATGTCAAGAGGATATTGCATCGATGCACGCAGACAGAGAAGTTCCGTGACGGCCTTCAAGCGACATCAAGCTCGCACTTCTAGTGCACGACTTTGTTGATTTCGCCACCGGTGAACAAGGCTATCAATGTCAAACTGGTCTCGCAGGAATACCAGAGTTCTAACAGCGCAACTGCGACACGGCTCATCTTCGGCCCGCCCGCAGGCGCAAGATATGGATTCCCAACAAGATGTACCAGCCAATGCACTCGCTCCAAGGCGTAATGTTGCACCTCGTCCGCCACAACTAAGCAGCCAAAGCTTCCAGCTCCACCACCCCAAGCCCTGCTCCCACCCCCAATAATGGCTTGTGCTTCAAAGGACAACCAGGCACCGTATAGAGAATGCAACCTAACCGAATCACCGTCCTTCCAAAGAACTGGCCTTGAAACACCCAGCCCCGCAACAACACCGCAAGCCTTATGGTCAAGCTTCAGGCCAACCACGTTGATCCGAACGAAGCTCAAGACCAGCCTCCATCGTGATGGGTACACTCGAATTCAGTACTCAGATCTGCTTTTATTCGATTCAGAGCATCACATTCATTCATGTCAAGACTTTGCATACAAGCACGACGTTATGGAGGAGATGAACTCTTCGTAGTGGTAAAACCCCTTGGGACAATGTCAAACCTCCATGGTTGGCGCCGACGCCCCGTGGAAATCAAGGGCTGGAATTCTATGCCTCACCCATTATCCTCAAGACGCCTAACATCGACCTCATTTTGGGGATGGATTGTTGAAAGCGATATCGCTTCAATCGCTTGCCACTAAGACCGCCCATCCGCTACACCCTTCCGATGAAATAATAAGCTACAATGCTCGTCTGTTCAGATGCCGAGGCAAGGCTCTATGCAATGAATGCATAGAACGCCGCACCCTCGAGGGCATTGAAAACATTCCGCTGCTTGCATTTCCAAGACGCCTTCCCAAGAACTTCCAGGATTCCCTCGCTAGAGCCGTCGAATTCCATCGACTTGAAACCGTGCACCACTCCTATAGCCGTACCCTACAAAATCGCCGCATGAACTCCTTGAGCTAAAGGAGGAAATCGACAAATCTCTTCAAAGTGGCTTCATTCGCCCAAGTTGCTCACCTCGGGAGCACCTTCTCTTGTCAAGAAGAAGGATGGGACAAACCGATTGGTCCAAGACTACCGCCCCTATAAATCAAGCTACCATTCGTAATAAGTATCCTTCCTTCTGATCAATGATCTTTATGATCAACGCTGGT
>JAHIAM010018111.1:0-17172 GCA_021605205.1 Aegilops longissima | reverse complement strand
GCAGGACGATCTTGATGTTCTATCACCGCAGGCTTCGCCTAAGCACCGCAACAATATGACCGAGGTGGAATATGGTGGAGGGGGCACCGACACGGCTAAGGAACGATCACGAAGATCAACTTGTGTGTTCTAGGGTGCCCCCGCCCCAGATATATAAAGGAGCAAGGGGAGGGCCGCCAGCCCTTGGGGCGACTAGGAGGGGGGAGTCCTCCTCCTAGTAGGAGTAGGACTCCCTTCCTAGTCCTACTAGGAAGAGGGAAGGGGAAGGAAAGAGAGGAGAGGAGAGGGAAAGGGGCTGCGCCTCCTAGTCCAATTCGACTCCCATGGAGGGGGGCGCGCCACCTCCGGTGCAGCCCTCTCTCCCTCTTGGCCCAATAAGGCCCATAACTTCCCGGGGTTCCGTAACCCTCCCAAGACCGTTTTTCTCCGAAACTTCCGAACCTTTCCGTGTCCGAATATAACCATCCAATATATCAATCTTTATGTCTCGACCATTTCGAGACTCGTCATGTCCGTGATCACATCCGGACTAACTCCTTCGTACATCAAAATACATAAACTCATAATATAACCGCTATTGAAACCTTGCGCATGGACCCTACGGTTCGAGAACTATGTAGACATGACCTAGAACCATTCTCGTCAATAACCAATAGCGGAACCTGGATGCCCATATTGGTTCCTACATATTCTACGAAGATCTTTATCGGTCAAACCGCATAACAACATACGTTGTTCCCTTTGTCATCGGTATGTTACTTACCCGAGATTCGATCGCCGTATCCAATACCTAGTTTAATCTCGCTATCGAAAGTCTTTTACTCGCTCCGTAATACATCATCTCACAACTAACTCATTAGTTGCAATGCTTGCAAGGCTTATGTGATGTGTATTACCGAGAAGGCCTAGAGATACCTCTCCGACAATCGGAGTGACAAATCCTAATCTTGATTCATGCCAACTCAACATATACTTTCGAGACACTTGTAGAGTACCTTTATAATCACCCAGCCACGCCAGACGCTTGGTAGCACACAAAGTGTTCCTCCGTAAACGGAGTTGCATAATCTCATAGTTGCAGGAACTTTGTATAAGTCATGAAGATAGCATAAGCAACATACTAAACGATCAAGTGCTAAGCTAATGAAATGGGTCATGTCAATCACATCATTCTCCTAATGATGTGATCCCATTAATCAAATGACAACACATGTCTATGGTTAGGAAACATAACCATCTTCGATTAATGAGCTAGTCCAAGAGAGGCATACTAGTGACTATCTGCTTGTCTATGTATTCACACATGTATTATGTTTCCGTTAATACAATTCTAGCATGAATAATAAACATTTATCATGATATAAGGAAATAAATAATAACTTTATTATTGCCTCTAGGGCATATTTCCTTCAGCCTCCCACTTGCACTAGAGTCAATAATCTAGATTACACAAGAATGATTCTAACACCCATGGAGTCTTGGTGCTGATCATGTTTTGCTCGTGGAAGAGGCTTAGTCAACGGTCTGCAACATTCAGATCCGTATGTATTTTGCAAATCTCTATGTCTCCCACTTGGACTTGGTCCCAATGGAATTGAAGCGCCTTTTGATATGCTTGGTCCTCTTGTGAAATCTGGATTCCTTTGCCAAGGCAATTGCACCAAGATTGTCACGAAGATCTTCATTGGTCCCGATGCACTAGGTATGACACCTAGATCGGAAATGAACTCTTTCATCCGATCCTTCATTTGCTGCTCCAAGCAGCTATGTACTCCGCTCACATGTAGATCCCGCCACGACGCTTTGTTTAGAACTGCACCAACCGACAGCTCCACCGCTTAATAAAAATACGATCCGGTTTGCGATTTAGAATCGTCTCGATCAGTGTCAAAGCTTGCATCGACGTAACCATTTACGACTAGCTCTTTGTCACCTCCATATACGAGAAACATATCCTTAGTCCTTTTCGTATTTCAGATGTTCTTGACCGCTGTCCAAAGGATCCACCTCGATTACTTTGGTACCTTCCTGCCAAGCTTACAGCTAAGCATACGCCAGTCTGGTACACAGATTGCATACATGATAGAGCCTATGGCTGAAGCATAGGAACATTTTTCATTTTCTCTATCTTCTCGCTGTGGTCGGGCATTGAGTCCGACTCAATCTTACACCTTGTACTACAGGTAAAAACCTTTCTTTGCTCGATCCATTTTGAACTTCTTCAAAACTTTATCAAGGTATGTGCTTTGTGAAAGTCCTATTAAGCCGCCTTGATCTATCTCTATAGATCTTGATGCCCAATATGTAAGCAGCTTCACCGAGGTCTTTCATTGAAAAACTTTTATTCAAGTATCCTTTATGCTATCCAGAAATTCTATATCATTTCCAATCAACAATATGTCGCCCACATATAATATCGAAATGCTACAGAGCTCCCACTCACTTTCTTGTAAATACAAAGCTTCTCCAAAAGTCTCAGATAAAACCATATGCTTTGATCACACTATCAAAGCGCTTATTCCAACTCCGAGAGGCTTGCACCAGCACCATAAATTGATCGTTGAGCTTGCACACTTTGTTAGCACCCTTGGATCAACAAAACCTTCTGGTTGCATCATATACAACTCTTCTTCTAGAAATCCATTCAAGAATGCAGTTTTACATCCATTTGCCAAATTTCATAATCATAAAATGCGCAATTGCTAACATGATTCGGACGGACTTAAGCATCGCCACGGGTGAGAAAGTCTCATCGTAGTCAACCCCTTGAACTTGTCGAAACCTTTTGCAACAAGTCGAGCTTTGTAGACAGCTACATTACCATCAGCCACCTTCTTCTTAAAGATCCATTTATTCTCAATAGCTTGCCGATCATCGGCAAGTCTACCAAAGTCCATACTTTGTTCTCATACATGGATCCCATCTCAGATTTCATGGCTTCAAGCCATTTTATGGAATCTGGCTCACCATCGCTTCTTCATAGTTCGTAGGTTCACCATGATCTAGTAGCATGATTTTAATAGGATTACCGCATCACTGTGCGGATTTTGTTCTCGTTGATCTACGGTTCAAGGACAACTTGATCTGAAGTTTCATGATCTTCATCATTATCTTCCTCACTAACTGGTGTAGGTGTTACGTAAACTGATTTCGTGATTTAACTACTTTCCAATAAGGAGCTGGTACTATTACCTCATCAAGTTCCACTTTCCTCCCACTCACTTCTTTCGAGAGAAACCTTCTCTAGAAAGGATCCATTTTAGCAACGAATGTCTTGCCTTCGGATCTGTGATAGAAGGTGTACCCAATTGTCTCCTTTGGGTATCCTATGAAGACACATTTTTCCGATTTGGGTTCAAGCTTATCAGGTTGAAGTTTCTTCACATAAGCATCGCAACCCCAAACTTTCGTAAACGACAACTTTGGTTTCTTGCTAAACCATAGTTCATAAGGCGCCGCCTCAACGGATTTTGACGGTGTCCTATTTAACGTGAATGCGCCGCCTCAAGAGCATATCCCCAAAATGATAGCGTAAATCTGTAAGAGACATCATAGATCGCACCATATCCAAGAAAGTGCGACACGACGCTCGACACACCATTGCGCTGTGGTGTTCCGGTATGGAGTTGCTAAACTATTCCGCATTGTTTCAAATGTAGACCAAACTCAGAACTCAAATATTCGCCCACGATCAGATCGTAGAAACTTTATTTTCTTATTACGATGATTTTCAACTTCACTCTGAAATTCTTTGAACTTTTCAAATGTTTCAGACTTATGTTTCATTAAGTAGATATACCCATATCTGCTTAAATCATCTGTGAAGGTGAGAAAATAACGATATCCGCCACGAGCTTCAACATTCATCGGACCACATACATCTGTATGTATGATTTCCAACAAATCTGTTGCTCTCCCATAGTACCGAGAACGGGTTTTAGTCATCTTGCCCATGAGGCACGGTTCGAAGTGCCAAGTGATTCATAATCAAGTGACTCCAAAAGTCCATCAAGATGGAGTTTCTTCATGCGCTTTATACCGATATGACCTAAACGGCAAGGCCACAAATAAGTTGCACTATCATTATCAACTCTGCATCTTTTGGTTTCAACATTATGAATATGTGTATCACTACTATCGAGATTCATTAAAATAGACCACTCTTCAAGGGTGCATGACCATAAAAGATATTATTCATATAAATAGAACAACCATTATTCTCTCGATTTAATGAATAACCGCCTCGCATCAAACAAGATCCAGATATAATGTTCATGCTCAACGCTGCACCAAATAACAATTATTCAGGTCTAAAACTAATCCCAAGGTAGATGTAGAGGTAGCGTGTCGATCGCGATCACATCGACTTTGGAACCATTTCCCACGCCAAGATCGTCACCTCGCCCTTTGCCGTTGTTCGCTAATCCGTAGTCCCTGCTTCGAGTTGCAAATATTAGCAATGTAACCAGATCAAATACCTGTGTACTATCATGAGCTCTAGTAAGGTACACATCAATAACATGTATATCACATATACCTTTGTTCACCTTGCCATCCTTCTTATCCGCCAAATACTTGGGGCAGTTCCGCTCCAAAGGACTAGTCCGCTTGCAGAGAAGCACTCAGCCAGGTTTAGGTCCAGACTTGGGTTTTTCTCCCGATCAGAACTTGTTTGCTGTTCTTTTGAAGTTCCCTTCTTCTTCCCTTTGCCTTTCTTCTTGAAACTAGTGGTCTTATTGACCATCAACACTTGATGCTCCTTCTGATTTCTACCTCCGCAGCTTTTAGCATTGCTAAGAGCTCTGCATAGTCTTTACTAACCCTTGCATATTATAGTTCATCACGAAGCCTTTGTAGCTTGGTGGCAGTGATTGAAGAATTTGTCAATGACACAATCATCCGGAAGATTAACTCCCAGCTTGATTCAAGTGATTGTAATACCCGCACATTTTGAGTATGTGCTCACCGATGTAACTATTCTCCTCCATCTTGCAGCTATAGAACTTATTGGAGACTTCATATCTCTCAATCCGGCATTCTGTTGAAATATCAACTTCAACTCCTGGAACATCTCATATGCTCCATGACGCTCAAAACGCCGTTGAAGACCCGGTTCTAAGCCGTAGCATGGCACATCGAACTATAGAGTAGTCATCAGCTTTGCTCGCCAGACGCTTTAACGCCGCTGGCCAGCATCAAGAAGAGTTCTGCACCTAGCGTGCATCCAGACGAACTCTTCTCGGCAGCAATGAGGATAATCCTCGTGTTACGGACCCAGTCCGTAATTGCTACCATCATCTTTCAACTTTGCTTTCAAGGAACGCATTAAAATTCAACGGAACAACAAAGACGAGCCATCTATCTACAAAGAAACATAGACAAGCAAAATACTATCAGTACTAAGTTCATGATAAATTTAAGTTCAATTAATCATATTACTTAAGAACTCCCACTTAGACAGACATCTCTAGTCATCTAAGTGATCACGTGATCCAAATCAACTAAACCATAACCGATCATCACGTGAGATGGAGTAGTTTTCAATGGTGAACATCTTATGTTGATCATATCTACTATATGATTCACGCCGACCTTTCGGTCTCCGTGTTCCGAGGCCATATCTGCATATGCTAGGCTCGCAAGTATAACCTGAGTATTCTGCGGTGCAAAACTGGCTTACACCCGCTGTAGATGGACGAGAGCTTATCACACCCGATCATCACGTGGTGTCTCGCACGATTTAACTTTGGCAACGGTGCATACTCAGGAGAACACTACTTGATAATTTTAGTGAGAGATCATCTTATAATGCTACCGCAATCAAAGCAAGATAAGATGCATAAAGGATAAACATCACATGCAATCAATATAAGTGATATGATATGGCCATCATCATCTTGTGCTTGTGATTCCATCTCCAAGCACCGCCATGATCACCATCGCCACCGCGCGACACCTTGATCTCCATCGAGCATCGTTGTCGCCTCGCCAACTATTGCTTCTACGACTATCGCTACCGCTTAGTGATAAAGTAAAGCAATTACATGGCGCTTGCATTTCATACAATAAAGCGACAACCATATGGCTCTCGCCAGCTGCGATAACTCGTTACAAAACATGATCATCTCATACAATAAAATATAGCATCACGCCTTGACCATATCACATCACATCATGCCCTGCAAAACAAGTTAGACGCCCTCTACTTTGTTGTTGCAAGTTTTACGTGGCTGCTACGGGCTGAGCAAGAACCGCTTTACCACGATCAAAACCACAACGATATTTCACAAATAGACTCCGCTTTAACCTTCTCAAGGACCGGCGAGCCACACTCGGTTCAACTAAAGTGAGAGAGACAGACACCCGCCACCACCTTTAAGCAACGAAAGTGCTCACAGCGGTGAAACCAGTCTCGCAGAAGCGCACGCGTAATGTCGGTCCGGCCGCTTCATCTCACAATACCGCTGAACCAAAGTATGACATGCTGGTAGGTAGTATGACTTGTATCGCCCACAACTCACTTGTGTTCTACTCGCATATGACATCAACGCATAAAACCAGGCTCGATGCCATCATGGGTAACGAGTAATTTCAAAAATTTCCTACGATCACGCAAGACCATGGTGATGGCATAGCAACGAGAGGGAGAGGTCCGCCCACGCACTGTGAGACCGAAAGCGAAGCGCTATATCAACGCTGTTGATGTAGTCGACGCCTTCACGATCCGACCGATCCAAGCACCGCATTCGCACCTCCGAAGTTCTTAGCACACGCTCAGCTCGATGACGATCCCCGGCCCGATCCAGCAAAGCGCCGGGAGGAGTTCCACAAGACGACGGCGGCAGGACGATCTTGATGTTCTACTGCCGCAGGCTTCGCCAAGCACCGCAACAATATGACCGAGGTGGAATATGGTGGAGGGGGCACCGACACGGCTAAGGAACGATCACGAAGATCAACTTGTGTGTTCTAGGGTGCCCCCGCCCCGTGATATAAAGGAGCAAGGGGAGGGCCGCCAGCCCTTGGGCGACTAGGAGGGGGGAGTCCTCCTCCTAGTAGGAGTAGGACTCCCTTCCTAGTCCTACTAGGAAGAGGGAAGGGGAAGGAAAGAGAGGAGAGGGAGAGGGAGGGCTGCGCCTCCTAGTCCAATTCGACTCCCATGGAGGGGGGCGCCACCTCCCGGTGCAGCCCTCTCTCCCTCTTGGCCCAATAAGGCCCATAACTTCCCGGGGTTCCGTAACCCTCCCAAGACCGGTTTTCTCCGAAACTTCCGAACCTTTCCGTGTCCGAATATAACCATCCAATATATCAATCTTTATGTCTCGACCATTTCGAGACTCCTCGCCATGTCCGTGATCACATCCGGACTAACTCCTTCGTACATCAAAATACATAAACTCATAATATAACCGCTATTGAAACCTTGCGCATGGACCCTACGGTTCGAGAACTATGTAGACATGACCTAGAACCATTCTCGTCAATAACCAATAGCGGAACCTGGATGCCCATATTGGTTCCTACATATTCTACGAAGATCTTTATCGGTCAAACCGCATAACAACATACGTTGTTCCTTTGTCATCGGTATGTTACTTACCCGAGATTCGATCGCCGGTATCCAATACCTAGTTTAATCTCGCTATCGAAAGTCTTTACTCGCTCCGAATACATCATCTCACAACTAACTCATTAGTTGCAATGCTTGCAAGGCTTATGTGATGTGTATTACCGAGAAGGCCTAGAGATACCTCTCCGACAATCGGAGTGACAAATCCTAATCTTGATTCATGCCAACTCAACATATACTTTCGGAGACACTTGTAGAGTACCTTTATAATCACCCAGCACGCTAGACGCTTGGTAGCACACAAAGTGTTCCTCCGTAAACGGAGTTGCATAATCTCATAGTTGCAGGAACTTTGTATAAGTCATGAAGATAGCATAAGCAACATACTAAACGATCAAGTGCTAAGCTAATGAAATGGGTCATGTCAATCACATCATTCTCCTAATGATGTGATCCCATTAATCAAATGACAACACATGTCTATGGTTAGGAAACATAACCATCTTCGATTAATGAGCTAGTCCAAGAGAGGCATACTAGTGACTATCTGCTTGTCTATGTATTCACACATGTATTATGTTTCCGTTAATACAATTCTAGCATGAATAATAAACATTTATCATGATATAAGGAAATAAATAATAACTTTATTATTGCCTCTAGGGCATATTTCCTTCACAGATTCTTATCATAAAAGAAACGGTGCTGTGCAGGGTAATCCCTAAGGCGTAAACAGAAAAAGACAGAGAGACAGATTCAATCTCAGAGGGGCTCTTCGCCTCCCACGCCCATGGAGACTATGACCAGAAACTCCTTCTCCCATAGGAGAAGGTCAAGGAAGAAGAAGAAGGAGGGGGGATCTTCCTTCGCTCCGTGGCGCTTAACGCCAACGGGGCCATCATCATCACCACGACCCACACCAACACCTCCGCCATCTTCACCAACATCTCCATCACCTTCCCCCTCTATCACTACAAAGTGGTCCACTCTCCCGCAACCCGCTGTACCTCTACTTGAACATGGTGCTTTATGCTTCATATTATTATCCAATGATGTGTTGCCATCCTATGATGTCCGAGTAGATTTTTGCTGTCCTATCGGGTGGTTGATGAATTGCTATGATTGATTTAATTTGCTTGTGGTTATGTTGCTGTCCTTGGTGCCCATCATATGAGCGTATGCTGGATCACACCATAGGGTTAGTTGTATGTTGATAGGACTATGTATTGAGGGCAAGGGTGATGTAAGCTTCAGCCTAGCATAGAAATTGATGCATACGAGATTGAAGGGGGACCAATATATCTTAATGCTATGGTTGGGTTTTACCTTAATGAACGTTAGTAGTTGCAGATGCTTGCTAATAGTTCCAATCATAAGTGCACAGAATTCCAAGTCAGGGATGACATGCTAGCAGTGGCCTCTCCCACATAAAACTTGCTATCGGTCTAGTAAAGTAGTCAATTTCTTAGGGACAATTTCGCAACTCCTACCACCACTTCTCCACACTCGCTTATATTTACTTTATTGTGTCTTTACTTAATCAGCCCCTAGTTTTTATTCTCGTGTTTTTATTACTGGGCAAATTGATACGCCTCCAACGATCTACTTTTCCCAACTCTTTTGCCCTTGTTTTCTCGACTCTAACTTGCATGATTTGAATAAAACTAACCCTTGACCTGACGCTGTTTTCAAAGTAGTAATCCACCATGATGTTGTTTTATGTAGAAAAGAAAGTTCTCAATGTCCTGAAATCAACGGAGGCACTTTTTGAATTTATAAAATTATTACGGCAAGAAATACAAGGGGGGCCAGTGGCCTGTCCACGAGACAGCCCCTAGGGCGCCCTCCCCTATCTCATGGGCCCCCGGACCTCCGACGACCTCAACCCAACTCCATATATTCCGTTCCTGGGTGAAAAATCGTAGAAAGTTTCATCAAGCTTCACGACATGGAGCCGCCGCCAAGCCCTAATCTCCCCGGAGGGCTGATCTCGAGTCCGCTCGGCCCGAGAGGGAATTCGCCGTCAGTTATCATCAACCATCCTCCATCACCACTTCATGATGCTCACCGCTGCGGCGTGAGTAATTCCGTCATGAGGCTTGCTTGACGGTGATGGGTTGGATGAGATTTACCATGTAATCAAGTTAGTTTTGTTAGGGTTTGATCCCTAGTATCCACTATGTTCTCGAGATTGATGTTGTTGGAAATATGCCCTAGAGGCAATAATAAAAGGATTATTATTATATTTCCTTGTTCATGATAATTGTCTTTATTCATGCTATAATTGTATTATCCGGAAATCGTAATACACGGTGAATAAATAGACCACAAAATGTCCCTTAGTGAGCCTCTAGTTGACTAGCTCGTTGGTCAACAGTAGATAGTCACGATTTCCTGACTATGGACATTGGATGTCATTGATTAACGGATCACATCATTAGAGAATGATGTGATGGACAAGACCCAATCCTAAGCATAGCACAAGATCGTAGTTCGCTTTACAGAGCTTTTCCAATGTCAAGTATCTATTCCTTAGACCATGAGATCGTGGTAACTCCTGGATACCGTATGGAGTGCTTTTGGTGTACCAAACGCCACAACGAATCGGGTGACTATAAAGGTGCACCAAGGTATATCCAAAGTGTCTATTGGTTGACACGGATGGAGACTGATTTGTCACCCGTGCACGAGAGGTATCACCGCCCACTCGTAGTGCATCATCATAATGAGCTCAAAGTGACCAAGCGTTCGTCACGGATCATGCATTATGGCATTTGTGTAAAGTGATCTCGTTTAAGAATCTAGATTGAACGAGGTATTGGGATACCGACGATCGAATCTCGGGCAAGTAACATACCGATTGACAAAGGAATTGTATACGGGATTGTTTGAATCTCGACATCATGGTTCATCCGATGAGATCATCGAGAGCATGTGGGAGCCAACATGGGTATCCGTATCCCATTGGGTTATTGCCCGAGAGCCATCTCGGTCATGTCCACGTGTTCCCGAACCCAGAGGGTCATACACTTAAGGTTCTGTGACGCTAGGTTGTATGAATATGAGTATGCAGTATCAATGTTGTTCCGAGTCCCGTATGTGATCCCGATGTCACAAGGAGTTTCGAATGGTCCGGAGGTAAAGAATTATATATAGGAAGTGGTATTTCGCCATCGAAAGTTTCAAGGTCACTCAGATTGTACCGGACCACCGGAAGGGTCCCGGGTCCACCGGTGGGGCCACCCATCCCGAGGGCCCCATGGCTGAAGTAGGGAGGAACCAGCCCATAGTGGGCTGGAGCGCCTTGGCCCACCCCTCGCGCCTAGGGTTAAAACCCCATGGTGGGGCGCCACTTGCCTTGGGGGCACCTCCTTGGCTGCCGCCCCTTGGGATATGGGATCCCAGGCGGCCGCTTGGGGCCTATATAAAGGAGGGGGATGGGCAGCAGCACCCAAGTCCTCGGGCGCCTCCCTCGCCACACCTCGCCCTCCTCCCGCAGCATTGGCTTAAGCTCACGGAAAGTTCTCACAGATCCACCACCACACCGCTGCTGGTCAAGCTAGATCATCATCAACCTCCTTTCCCTTGCTGGATCAAGAAGGAGGAGACGCCTCCCATTCCGATGCACGTGTTAAACGCGGAGGTGCCGCCCGCTCAAGGGCGCTAGGATCTCCTGGTGATAGGATCACGGCAGAACGCCTACTTCATCCCTGCTTTTTTAAACTTCGCCGCGATCTACAAAGTGGTATGTAGATGCAAACTCACCCTTGACTCGTTGCAGATGAACCTTAGATAGATCTTGGTGAAACCAGAGGGAAATTTTTAATTTTCGCAACGCTCCTCAACAGATGTTGCTATGACTTTGCTATGCTTAATGCTTGTCACTAGGGCCCGAAAAGCCATGATTTCAGATCTGAACTCATTATGTTTTCATGAATATACACTACAAAAAGACACATCCGTGATATTTTGTGCCGCACGAAATTTTTTCTCTTCACACATATGACGCTTATGATTATAATTGTGACAAACCCGCATCATCATAGATGTGGTGGATCCTACTTATGACAAAAATTCATGACACAAAATGGGCTTTTCCCCATGGCCGGAGACGCAGCTGCATGACATTCTTGGGCTGGCCCATGACGGAAAAACCATGGTAGAAGCGAGGGGGAGGAAAATTTTGGGAGTTGCCGACACTATGGGAGGTTGGGGCCGAGCGATGCTGCTTTCTCTCATACATGCTGCAGGTGTGCGAAAGGCGTGGCTCTAACAGTAGCTGAAGCGAGGCATTGGGCCTCTAATCGAACCCGAAGCGAGATTAACGCAGCTACGCGTTATTGAACCCGGAAGCGACGATCAATGGTGTTAATCGAACCTCTGGAGTGATTCTTCACATCGCTGCCAACTAAAGCCGATCGATACTACTCTGGATGAACAGCGAAGCGCTTGGGGCGGGGTTGATGAACAAAGGAGCTGGCATTGCTCGGATGAACAGAACCTATGGTGGAGGGCTGGATGAACATTAGACTATGGAGGTGGCCGTGGAGGGTGGTTGAACATGACCCCTGCAGGAGGGCTGGATGAACAGACGGTAGGAGGGTGCCCGGAGGGTGGAAGAACAAAGAGCGGTGGAGTAGCGCATTGTGGAGGCTGGGATGAACAGGAGCCGGGAGGCTGGAGGAGGTCGACGGTAGCCTGTGGAGGCTGGAGGAGGTCGATGGAGATGAAAAGTATCCCGTGGAGTCCTGCTTTGGCGGGCACGCCACACCTCCCCCTGCTTTCGACCGTGAGCGCCCAACTCAAGTCCGCTTGTCTGCTGCTGGCGGCACGCCACACCTCCCGATCACGGTCAGACTTGCTTTCGACCGTAGGAGGTCCGCTTTCTCCGCTTTTGCACGCCAGCCCTCCCGATCAACAGACCCTATTTCGAACGTGGCCGGGTCAAACACAAGGATGTTTCTCCACAGCGGTACGCCAGCCTCGCTTCCATCACCGTTACGCCCAAGCCTCCCGGCGAACACGACCACGCATTCCGCTCCGACCCATCCGTTGGTTCTCTATGAACACGGCGACGACGTTGTTTCACCGTTCACCCAGCCATGTACGAGCGCGCTGAGTAGGCTAGAGACCTCGCCCATATGTAGGTATACATGGTCAGATTTTTCTTCAGGCACCTCGCCGCATGTATGACGTGCACGTTACATGCTACGGCGCTTTCTACTACACACGGCGCCGCTTTTACATCCACCAAGTATATATGTACGCATATCGCTCGCTACCGTAATGATGAACGCTATGTACGCTTCACCAGGTGAGTCCCGACCGCCGTGCACTTCCTTGCATGCGAAGATGTAGCCAGGGGTCCCAGCAGCTGTGGGGCGAATCGCTTTGGTTTTTTGCCCCGACGCACTTCCTTGCGTATAAGATGTAGCTGGTGGGTCCCAAAACAAGGTGGAACGTTTTTTTGCCGACGCACTTCCGCATGCATAAGGTAGTCGTGGGTCCCAGAGTCCGGGAAACATTTTTTCACTTAAATATGGTGGCCTCGTCCGGGTGGGTCCCCGCCGTCGTGGAGGAATAATTATTTTGGCGCTGTAATAAGGAGGCACTTCTTGTCGCCGCGTCAGGACCCAGCTGCCGCCTCTCCACGCATGTACCCACGCTCGATGGAAGCCGCCTTGACCACGCTGACCATGTTGCGTCCTAGAGCACCAAGGGGTGGACGACGGTGAGGCCTAGGAAGGGGACGACGCAGAGCCGGGAAGACGCGCGCAGGATGCCCACGCATAGAGGAGTACGGGGTTCACCGGTTTGTCAGTAGCAGGCCGCTACCAGCCGCAAAATAACAGGGGTGTCAGGAGTAGAGGGATGGCCTCGGCCAGCGTGGGAGTAGTAGGGCGTTGGAGTCCAACGATCGCAGCCTGCCACGGGAGGCGTGGAGCACGCAGGCACGACCTGGCGCTGGTTTGGGCGGGCCGGAGCAAGAAGACCGAGGTTGAAGAAGCACTACGGCCTTGGATGGACATCGACGGCCATCGGAGCTAGAATCGTTAAAAAATTATACGAAATTTTGCATATTTCAGTGTGGTCCGAACTGTTTTTAATCCCGAAATTTCGACTCACACTCAAACTGATTTTAAAAATAAATGTATATCAATATAAAACCAACAAATTTTCCACGCATAAAAATTAATGTAATTTAAAATCTTGAAATGAAAAAAATATTTGAAACTAATTGCCGGTTCGATGTGTTTTAAAAATGTACAACCCATTTCTCATTATCGATGGGCCATTTTCTGGCTAATGAATGAAAATCTCCTCGTTTTGAAAGATTTGCAGCCCAACAGCCCGATAAAGCGACTTAATTGGCAAATCACAAAAACTGGCTATGGTCAGGACCCAACTGTCAGCCTCTCCACCTACAGTACTCTTCCGATGGAAGTCGCCTGACCACGCTGACCACGCCATGGGAGAGCACCACGGTGGTGGACGAACACGATGGTCCGAGGAAGGGATGACGCGAGCCGGGAAGACGCGCGAAGCCCGCAGAGAGGAGTACGAGGTTCACCGTTCAAGGCTGCGTGTGAGGCTGCTGCCGCCGCAGGGCTCGGCCATCGGTGGAATAGTAGGGCGGTGAGGCCTGGCAAAGACAAACCGCCACGGAGGCAGGAGCATGCGCACGACCGCGCCGCTTTGGCCGGCTGGAGCAAGAAGACCAGAGGTTGAAGAAGCACCACGCCGTTGGATGGACATCATACGGTCACCGGAGTTAGAATCGTTTATATTGGACTAAGTTGACAAAGCCCTTCGCCCTGCCAACTTAGTAGGCCCATTAAGACAGCCTCCCCACTAAGGTGGGTCCCAAATAGCGGGGAGTATTCATTTTTTTGTGCGTAAGGAGGCAATTCGATGGGTCCAGATGATAGTGGGGAAACGTTTTTCACGAAACACGGTGGTTCGTCCGGTGGGTCCCAAAGTAGTCGTGGGAAACGATTTATTTCAGAAATACTGGTGGCCCGTCCGTGGGTCCCCACTGCCGTGGAGGAATAATTATTTTGCACGTATTAAGGAGGCACTTCCAGCCGGTCAGGACCCACCGCAACCTCTCCACGCATAAAGATTTTTCTCGATGGAAGTCGGTCGTTGATATTATTGACCACGCCACACGAGAGCACCACGGCGGTGGACGCCAAGCAGGCCTAGGAAGGGACAACGCGAGCCGGGCCACGGGAGGCAGTGAGTGCGGTAGCACAGCCGCCACGGGAGGCAGGAGTAAAGGCACGACCGGGCGCCGCTTGGGCGGCCGGAGCAAGAAGACCAGGTTGAAGAAGCCAGATGGCCGTTGGATGGACATCATACGGCCACCGAGTATTGACTGTTGATAAAGCCTCCGTCTCGCCAACTTAGTAGGCCCACAAGTCAGCCCAACAATATGGTGGGTCCCAGCTAAGGTGGGGCTATTCAATTTTTGGGCATGAATAAGGAGGCACTTCCTCGCGGGCGTAAGATATAGCTGGTGGGTCCGCCCATCAGCGGGGAACGTTGCCAAATACAAAGGCCCTTCCCTGTGGGTCCTAGTCGTGTGGAGGAATCATTATTTTGCACGTAATAAGGAGGCATTTCGCGCAAGCGTCGTGGACCCAACTGTCGCCTCTCCATGTACAGTCCACTTCCGATGGATGTCGCTCATCGACCATGTTGACCAGGTTCACGCGAGAGCACCTGTGGTGGTGGACGACGGCGCAGGCCTAGGAAGGAATGACACGGAGCCGTGGAATACTTCGCAGCTTGTTTCCCACGCCGAGGAGTACGAGGGTTTACCGTTCGTCTCCGTGCCGCCGGAGAATAACAGCAGGTATGGTTGAGTAGAGGGATGGCTAGGCCAGCGATGGGAGTACTGTGGGGGCCATGGAGGCCTGGCGCGCAGCATAGCCGCCGCTGGAGGAGGGAGCAGTGCAGTCCCGCCGGGCGCTTGTTTGAGCGGCCGAGCATGAAGAGTGAGATTGAAGAAGCACGACAACCATGGATGGATATCCAACAACACTGCTCTCGCAGTGTTGACTAAGTTGACAGTAGGCTATGCAAAGGCCAACCTTTTTTTATGAAAGCATACACGCTAACCTATAGTAGGCGCAAGTCAGCCTCAAATCTGGGAAAAACAACATACAACCCATCTCGCCATTATTTCTAGTAATGTACAACCCATTTGCTAATTCTTAAGATTTTTTGAGCCCATCTTCTTTTGTTAGCATTACACCCCATATTGTGGCCACGGTTAAAAAGTATACTGAAATTTTGCATATTTCAAAAGGGTCAACTGCTTTTAAACCAGAAATATTGATTCACATTCAAACTATTTTGACAAATAATTTATATAAATATAAAATCAAAATAATTGTCCACGCATAAAATCTATGGAATTTAAGATCTTGTAATGAAAAAAATGAAACTAATTCAAGGTTTGATCTCTTTTAAAATGTACAGCCATTTCTGGGCAAACCGAATGAAACTCTCCTCGCCTTTGAAAATTTGCAGCACCAACAGGGCTTGATAAAGCAAGTAGGCTTTGTTTGGGTATTTTTAAAAGAATAGAACGGGCTAGCCATTTTCAGAAGAAAAAACACAACTGGGCCTCATGATGTGGTAAACATAAATAAACCCTGGCTAGACGGGCCACAGCCCCGCTGTTACCCCTGATCCGTCGCTAAAACTAGTATAAATAACAACCGCTTGTTCTTCATTGTCTCAAAAAACTGCTTGTTCCTAAAAACCGCTGCTATGATTTGGTCGGGTCCTTGGTGTCACCGCCTCTAGTGTAATTCTCGTTTATTGACTACGCTGATTTATGGCGTGAGCCCCGTATGTCCAACCATTAGAGGAACCATATTTTTGGCTTGTACTATAGAGGCACTTGCTTGAGTAATCGCCATGACGCTTAGTGGGTCCTTACCGTCATCCTTCCACGCATAGCTCATCTCCTTGTTCCTCTTGTTGTTGACGACGCTGACAACGCAAGAGGGCGGCACACACAAGACGGCGAAGCGAACCTGGGTACGCATATGGAGGATTTGACGGCGAGGCTCGACGGAACGTAACAGAGCCGCTGAAGATGCGCTCATCCACCGCAGCGGAGGGGAGTACGAGGTTGACCTGGTGGTGGTGGGGGCTAGTCACTTGGCTTCTCAGAATGCACAAAGGAGCTCAAGCAGCCGCGTGAGTGATGTTATTTCCCTTGGTTGTGATTTGTTACAATATTTCACTTAAATTAAACGAATGGCAAGCCATTTGCCTTGTTTCAAAGAAAATATGACAAACACAGCCGAAAGTTGAAAAGGGCAGGAACATCTAACTCCAGCTTACAAACTGTACAAAAGCACGAGGGTTGATTGTTCATCAAAGTTTACAAAAAAACCCAGATTGAAAAGGGCAACAACATCTAACTCCAGACTGCTTTCGGCAGTCACAGTCAAATGGATCGGTCAGTCCATAGAATGAACATCCTCGGATCGAAAATTTATCGGATTATGACCACAATATGTTGTAAATAGAAGCCCAACACGCTCGTAAGCTCTTTGCCCACCTCAAACTCCTTTTTTTGC
>JAHIAM010018109.1:0-41140 GCA_021605205.1 Aegilops longissima | reverse complement strand
AGAATCTAGACGGTTGCCCCATGGGTTCGCCAATCTTATCCGATGCGCCAGACGGTATGTCTACCGGTCAGACTGGTCGATGATGAAGGGACCTTCCCATTTGGGCTTGAGTTTGTCCTGTTTTGTCCGCAGTGTAGAACTAGTTCACCAACGCTAAAGCTTTGGCCTGCATTTCCTCGCTTTGATATCTTCGAGCTCTGTTGATAAATGCGAACGAGCTTTGCCACGCCGCGCCCTCCTCCAATGCGCCCAACTGTCCCGCCGATCGAGCTCGCTTCTTTCTTCATACATGCGCAGCGAGGTGAGTCATGAATTATGTCACAGGCAAGACTGCTTCTGGCCGCATCACCATAAAAATGGTGTGAATCCGTAGTACGATTCGGCGTGGTCCGCAGCCCCGAGTACGGAGTCGAGCTCTCAACCCAAGGCGTGTTAGATTCCTTGAGGGACCGCACTAGTCCGGGTTTAATGCTGCTCATGATTAGACCGCTTGCTGCTCGACTTGACCGCTGGTTTGAGGGTGATAGACCGAGGCGAATCGAGCTTGATGCCCATGTTTTGCACCATAATTTGACCTCATCGCCGTGAAGTTGGTGTCGTTATCGCTGATGATACTATGGGGACACCGTAACGTGCACTACCCCGATATGAAGTCTATCACCGTCCGGATTCGCCGCTTTTAACTGGCTTGGCTCTCTATCCATTTGGTGAATTTATCCACCATGACCAATAGGTATTTTTGCTTGTGGGTTCCTCCTTAAGGGGTCCAACCATGTCAAGCCCCTGCACTGCGAACGCCAGTGATGGGTATAGTTTTGAGGGCAAGGTGGTATGTGGCTTTGGTTAGCAAAAGCTGGCAGCCGACGATCGTTGGACTAAATCTCAAGATCTGCCGGGCCGGCCAATAAAATCCTATACGAAAGGCCTTGCTACAAGGGCCCGGCGCGTGGTGCCCACCCAATCCGCATGAATTTCAGCCAGAGGTTTCGCCTTCCTCTTCGGAGATACACCTTGAAGGACTCCGTGTGTTTTTTATAAAGCTCTCCTCATGGACTTTATAGGCTTTAGATCGCGCATTATGCAGCGTAGCCTCATTTTGGTCTTGGGAGTTCCGCCTAGTTAGGTAGGCTAGGAATGGTTCTGTCCATGGGGCGATAACCGCCATTATTTCGTGGAGGGTGTTATCTCGGGCAGAGCCCCATTGTGTCGAGTGTTCGCGTCAGAAGACGTTGGGTCCGGATTGTTATTTCCGACTTCTTCCCATAGTACGGATGGCTTGAACAGCCGCTCCAGAAGATGTTAGGACGGCATCGCGCTTTGCACCGATGCGCAAGATGTCCGCCACCGGTTGTTATCCCGGCTATATGATGAA
The DNA here is from genome assembly GCA_021605205.1 of Aegilops longissima. NCBI lineage: Eukaryota > Viridiplantae > Streptophyta > Magnoliopsida > Poales > Poaceae > Aegilops > Aegilops longissima. The sequence goes on along the minus strand of JAHIAM010018109.1, from coordinate 39,768 downwards.
ATTCGAGCCTTCAACCGTGCGACATTTTTAGGACCGCATATGCGTATGCTGCCATTTTCGGATCTTTGGCATCAAAGTCTTTGTTTATTTGAGATATCGCGAGGTTCGAGTCCCCACGCACCTCTAGGCGCTTAATGACCATGGGCAGCCATCCGAGGCCGTCGTAAGGGCCTCATATTCGCCGCGTGTTGGAGTCCGATACATTATCTCAAGGACGATTGGATTGTGTCCGTTGGGGACGCCAGACGACGCCAGCCTCGCCAGCCAACATTTTGGAGCCACAAAGTGCATGATCCAATTGAGTATGCGCGATTTTTAGGAGTTCGCCGTCCATTCGCCACGGTCGGCCAAAACCTGCGACTTAATAGCTCGCCGTGGCTTATAGTTTATGTCGAATGGAAGGAGCTCTATGGCCCATTTAGCAATCCGCCCATTGCGTCATGTTGTTTATAATGTCGGAGGAGGTACTTCGAGGCTACCGCTATCGAACACTCTTGAAAGTAGTGTCGCAGCTTCCGGATGCTATGAACACGCAGATGCTATCTTTTGATAATGTGGGTACCGGGCTTGTATGGAGGAGGACAAGGACACATAATAAACCGGTCTTTGAAGAGGGAACCGTGTCCGTCGCTTCGCTCGACGACGAAAGCACCGACCGACAACTTGATGTGTTGCGCAATATATATAGCATTGGTTCGCCTACGCTGGGCGCGCCAGACCGGATTTGTTGCAATATGGCTTTTATTTCTTCGAGTCGCCATGGCGATCCGCCCACTCAAGTGTTCGGTGCGCCGGAGGAGGCGGTAAAGGGTAACGCCTTTTCTCCCAACGGGAAATAAAGCGGCTTAGAGCCGCCACGCATCCAAATAATTTTTGTTTTTGTTTGAGGTCTTTGAATATCCAATTGTGACAGAGCTCGGATCTTGGCTGGGTTTGTTTAATTCCTCTACCGGACACAATGAAGCCTCAGAGCTTTCCTACGGAACGCCAAGACACATTTTTCCGGATTGAGCTTGATGTCATATTTTCAAGATTGTCGAATGTGAGCCTCAAATCGCCTACTATAGTTTCGACATGCTTGGATTTGACGACCACGCCATCTACATATGCTTCCACCGTTTTGCCGATCCGGTTTGCCGTATATGTCCGAATCATGCGCGATATGTTGCGCGGCGCTTGAGCCCAAAGGGCATTGTGTTGAAGCGACGGGCCGATGGAGGATGAATGTCTGTGCTTGGTCTGCTCCGCCATCTTGATTTGGTGGTAGCCGAGTACGCCGAGGAAGCACAATGAGTCGTGGTCCTGCTGTAGTGATAATTTGATCAATTCGAGGGAGGGGAAGGGATCCTTTGGGCAAGCCTTATTAAGGTCTTTGAAATCAACACATAGGCGCCGTGATTTGTCCTTCTTGGTACCATCACCAGATTTGCTAACCAGTCCGGATGTTTTATATCTCCGATGAACCTGCCTAAGTTTGGCTAGCTCCTTCCCATGGCCTGCCTCTTGGGTTCGTAAAAGCTACCAAGAGCCTGCTTGATCGATTGAACTTTTAGGATATTTAGGCTGTGCTTGGCCGCAGACGGGATTCCGGCATGTCCAAGGGTGCGCAAAATGTCCCGCTTCTCGAGAAATTCTCGAGTGCGCCTACATCAGGGTTTAATTGCCCCAATGGAGGCCGCTTTGCGTGGTCCGCTGTGGACTTGGAATTTGACTATTTCACCGCTGTTTAAAAGAGGTGGACTTGGATCTTTTATCAAGTATCACATCGTCCCTGCTCACCGTGGAGCGATCGCAGTGAGTTCCTCGCCGCTAGGGCTTTGATAGTGCCTCGAGGGCTAGTGCGGCCGCCTTGTTTTCGGCTGAGTGCTATGTTCGGATCACTAGCGAGAATGATGATTCCGTTAGGTCCGCATTTTAAGCTTCATGTACCCATAATGGGGTATAGCTTGAAAATTGTGAATGCCTCTCGCTCTAATAAAGCATGATATCCGCATCGAACGGGCCACTTGAAATGTGACCTCCTCGATCTGTAATTGTCCCATGAAATAACACTACGCCCAAGGTGATTTTTCCTATGCATCATGCTTCCGCTAGGGATTATTCCTCTAAAGGTTGTGCGCCGCATCAATGCGTTCCACTATTTCCATTTTTCGGAGAGTTTCTCAGAGATGAGGTTTCGCCTCCCGCCATCCATGAGTACCTTTGTAAGGCGAAGTCGCCCACTATGGGACGAGAACCAATGCGGCCGGTGCTCGCTGTTCGAATTTGTTCAGCACCGGCATTAAAGGTAATAGCCGTGGTTACCCATGGATGTATTGTTGCTACTTGGTAGACTTCGCAAGGTTATGAGTGTTCGCTTCCGCATGTTATTTGATGCAAAGTCTCAAGACTGCTAACAACTGCATCGTATTGCTGGGCTGATTCGCTAGAAGCTTCGCCACTTTTGGCCACCGTCGAGTATCCAACATGTTGAAGGCTATGAGTTGGAGTGCCCGTAAGAATTTGCGGGGTCCGCTTAGCCAACCCTCCAAGACGTTCCGCACTTTAGGGTTTTTTGTTTTTGATGTTTAATCCGTGCTTGGTGATGATGCACCCTTTTTATTCCGACTAGGGATGTATTCGGGTGGATTATCCCAAAATTGACTTTCGGTTTCAAGCACTTCCATCGCACAATACTTTTGTACTATGGGGGGGGGGGGGGCCCCCCCCCTTTTTTGGGGGGGTTTTTAAAAAAACCCGGGGAATTTAACCCCCCCCCCAAAAAAAAAAAGGGGTTTTTAAAAGGGGAAAAAAAATTTAAAAGGGGAAAAAAAAAAAATTGGGAAAAATTTTAAATTTGGGGGGGGAAAAACCCAAAGGGCCCCCGGGGGCCCCCCCTTGAAAGAAAACCCCCCCGGGGGGAATTTCCCCCGGGGAAGGCCCCCTTTTAAAAATGGGGGAAAAAAAAAATTTTTAAAAGGGGGCCCCCCAAGGTTTTTAAACCCCCCAAAAAAAATTGGTTTTTTTTTTCCCCAAAACCCCCCCGGGGGGCCGGGTTGGGGGGGGGGGTTTTTTTTTAAAAAAAGGGTTTTTTTTTGGGGTTGGGTTTTTTAAAAATTTGGTTTCCCCCGGGGCCCCCCCCCAAAAATTTGGGCCCCCTTTTTTTTTTTTTGGGGGGAATTCCCCCCCTTTTTTTTTGGGGGGCCCCCGGGGGAAAAATTTTTTTAAAAGGGGGGGTTTTTTTTTTTTTGGGGAAAAAGGAAAAACCCCAAAAAAACCCCCCATTTTTTAATTTTTTAAAAAAAAGGGTTTTTTTTCCCCAAAAATTTTTTCCAATTTTTTTAAAAAAGGGCCCCTTAAACCAAAAAAGGGGGGTTTTTTTTTTTTTTTTTTTTTGGGGGGGAAAGGGTTTTTAAATCCATCCGAAGGGGGGAAAAAAAAATTTTTTTTTTTTTTTTCCAAAATTTTGAAGGGTTTTGGGGGGCCCCCCTTTTTTAAAATTTAATTTTTGGGGGGGGCCCCCGGGGGAAATTTTTAAAAACCAAAAAAATTTTTAAAGGGAAAGGTGGGGGGGAAAAAAAAAAAAAAAAAAACCAACCCCCCTTTTTTTTTTTTTTGGTCCTTTTGGGGGGGGGGGGGTTTTTTTTTTAAAAAAAAAAGGGCCCGGGGGAGGGAAAAACCCCTTTTGGTTTTTAAAACCCCCCTGGGAACCAAAGGGAAAAACCCGCCCTTTTTTTTTAAAATTTTCCCCCCAAGAAATTTTTTTTTAAAAAAAAAAGGGTAAATTAGGGTTACACGAGTCGGTTACAATGGTAGGAGATCTACATATTCCAGACGCCAAGCTTGCCTTCCACACCAAGGAAAGTCCCATCCCAAGGACAAGTCTTCAATCTTGTATCTTCATAGTCCGGAGTCCGCCAACGGTGGTAGTTCGCTATCCCGACACCCCTAATCCGGACTCCTCACTGGGAAGCCGCCAAAAAGAATGGGCCTAGGAGTAGTAGCTAGGGATACTAGGAGTAGAAGCATGGATCGAAAAAGATGAACCGGAAAGTAAAAATGCAGAGATGAAATGCAAAAAGACGAGGGATGGATGGTTGCTTTGTCCGCTTATTTTACCAGGCCACTTATTACCGGGAGTGGTTTGTTTTGTGATATGAGATTTTATCGGGCCGGCCACAAGCGGGGTGAGACTCGCAACGCCCCCACACTAGTAATGACTACATCGGTCGGGGTTTATCCCCATTGAATTTAATTTAAGATTTAACCAAAATGTTAGTATGTAAAAAAACAATATCGTTGGATTCGATTTGAACATAGTTTTCAATGATACTCCTATAATTTTAGGTGACATGCATCATCATTTATCGATTTATATATAATGTTACACCAATTTTGGCCATTTAATCAAAGGTGTTTCGTATGCCACAAGAGGAAATGCATTGATCGGGGAGTTGTTTATTTGGACAAAGGATGTGGGGGCCATCTCATGTGTAATCGGTATCGCTTAGGTTTGTTCGATATTATTTCATCACTAGAGCTCACAAACATCCGGGTGAAATAGATAAAATGTATTTTGCAAACAAAAGTGGTCAACTGTTCAACCTACATCCAAAACTTGTGAAGAAATAACTTTATTGTGCTTTGCATGAAATGATCTTCAAGAATTAGTTTTTGAGTATCCATTGTTATACATGTTCAGATGACATGGCACTTTCTTATAGTCAACAGTTTATACTATTTAAGTATTAACCATGCCCTTATACACCTAGACGGAGGGATTAAATCAGATGACTTGAAGGGAAGAGGATATTAAGAAAGGTTCATCATAAGTCTTTCACCAAGACTGTAGTAAAAATTCATACATAGAAGATTCTAGACTAAACCATAAATGGATACACTTTTATTTGCGCGAACTCCAATAGAGCAAGATCATGCATGGAAGTCTCCAATGCTTAGACAGCGGATTACATTGAGCTAAGACTAATGATCAACATTTAACTTGATAATGCAATGTCCAGTGAACCTCCTTGGAGTCCCTGCACATCGTTGGGGTTCAAATAACATCGTTGGGCTTTCCATGTCCACATCGGGCGGAAAGTCCCAAATCGGCAGAGTCCAAGTATGCTTGGCGAGCTGTCGCCACCACGCATTCCGAGGGGTAGTAAAGTGAGCATGCACCCGGACATCGGCCTCATGTCCAAGGCCAGCGGCCGCCTCGACGACACTTTGAGATGTGGCGTGGCCGACGGCCTCGCTGGTGGCCAATAAGAGGAAGACGGCCGCCCTCCTCCAAGACTAAGGTGGCGCGATCCTCCAAAATTCCGCACGGGAACGGGTAGCACGCCTTGTATTTGATGTTCTTCACCAAGGGCCAAGAGTGATTGCCGGACCGGCCGGTTGTGATGACGTGCCAATTGAGCCCCAAAACGGCACCGGGCACTCATAGCAAAAGGGCCTTTGAGGCATCGATCAAAGGGCCCATGAAATGGGAGGGTGAGGGACGCCCGCCCTTGAATATATTGAGCAAGTTACTAGAATTTAGTCCCAATAAGCACAAAAAAATCATGACGGCTATAAAGAGATTAAACTAATCATGCGGACTAGCATAGTAGATGAACAGATCAATCTAGGACACAAACTAGAAACATGAATTCTACCACGATTTAACAGGAAATGAGACAAACGGGCAATGGGAGCAGACCATTGGCTTTGAGGTTGTCGCCCATGTCGTTGAGGAAGAGGTTGCCGAGGTCGGGGAAGTGCCGTGTGAAGTCATCGCTGCTAGCAATCACGAGGTGCGCCCCCAAATTTCAACAGGGCCCCGGGAGGTTAGGGAGGGTTGTAACGCTATGTCTGAATGGAGCGCAGAGTAGCCCATGAAGCAAAGAGATGGTGCTCCTCCCTAGTCTCTATTTTATCTCTATCTCTACTCTTCTTGTTTTTTATAATATACTAGTTGTAGTTGTCAAATCAATAGTACCCCGCCCACCGCACTTTATGAACACGCCTCGCCTCCATCAAAACCCTCCGTTAAACCCGCATAAACCGAGAAACCTCTCCGCCACACGCCCGCTCATGAGCGGGCCGGAATTAAACGCAACACCGCCAGCTCCTCCCGGCCCACCCTTAGTTTAAACGAGGCCGCCCGCCAAGTTTCACCCTCCGCCTCTATTTACACGAGGCTGCATGTACCGGTAAGAATCGCACCCTCCGCCGCCCCCCATCTCCGCCTTTCACCAATTTTCCACTCTTCCGAGGGCTTTGAGGAGCCTTTCTCCGCATATTACCCGGGTGGGTTCGCCGAGCCCTCCGGATACGGTGAGGCCGCCGGTCTTCCACCAACTCGCTATTCGACGGAGCCGCCCGCCCCGGCAGGCTGGCCAAAGAACTCGCTGCTCCAGCCAGCTCAATGAGGAGTGGGTTGTTCCACGCCGCACGACGGGCGAGCACACCGCAACGGGTTGCCCCACGGCTGCACGCCCCCCGGTGGGCGGCCCTGCTTAAGGGCAGCGCCGCGTGAGAACAAAAGCCGGGTGCGTGGACAACAACGAAGTCGGTGGCCAGCTTCTCCGGTTGCTATCATCGGGAGAAGTAGAACACGGGGCCGCCACTGGGTCCCATGAAGGCCACCGCCGAGGCGCACGATCGCGCATTCAAGTGGTTTTTTGTTTCTTCGCTCTTCCGAGGACCTTCCCGACCCCCGCAAAGTTTCCGGACATGAGGAAACAAAGGATCCGCTGGTGGCTATTTAGATTATGTACTTCCCTCTCCAAATTTGGGGGCAATTTTGGTTCTAAGAATGGATAAATTGTATGTATCTATAACTAAAATAAGTCTACATACATCCATTTCTAGGACAAGTATTTCCGACGGAGGGAGTATTAATTATACCAAGATAGCCGGATTGGCACCGCTTAGTTCATGTAAATGTAATGAAATCCATCATGTTTACATGAAGATTCAGCTTTTATACCTAAATCCTTTCATGCTTATATGAAATTAGTCCGTGTTTGCACAAATTTCATCTGGTTGGTTAGAGTTGGAAATGTAAATTACTGGTGTTTGATGTCGCCCTCCACGGAAGGAAACGGGAGGAAATTTTGCTTGCCGTCTTGGAGATGTTTATGTTGGAAATAATAGAGTGACATCCAATCCATTTGAGTTAATTGTGTTATGATTGTCCTCTATAAAAGTTAATTGCATGTACAAGGTACCGTGACTTGGGATGGCTACAACTTCCGTAAAGTTAAAATAAACAAGTCCATCCTTAATCTTGTATTCTAAGTACTTGGGGTTCCGCACAAGAAGAAAAGAAGTATATATTAAATAAGTAATATATAATATAAAAATCTAAAGTTAAAGACAGAATTTAACTCATGTCATCGCTATGGCATCCGCGCCAACTAGTCCATCACATTTTTGTTGTAGACCATGCCGATATATCTCCATGTTCATTTTATATCCATCTATTCTTAAATATTTGTATTTTTCAGATTCAAATGGACTACCACAACGGATGTGTATGTAGACATATTTTAGAGTGTAGATTCACCATTTTGCTCCATATGTAGTCACTTGTTGAAATCTCTAAAAAGACAAATATTTAGGAATGGAGGGGTAGAACACGAGTTGGTGATGATGGTGTGCGCCATCCTGCAATATAGGCCCGGATTTATATCTAACGGATAGGAAAAAACTATGACAATTTTTGGAAAATTTACCCACACCCTCCCCGCTCGCAAACACGGCCTTCCCTCATTCATCCTTTTCTCTCACAAGATAAACTACTCATACAAATGCATCTTGATTTTCTGGCAACGACGGGCATCTAGCTAGTTTCTTTTAAAATAGGCTTATAATTGGGTTGAAGTGATATATTTTATGTCACCCAATGATTTCGGATTCACTAGTAGTAACAAAGAAAAGGTTGCCTTGTTAATTAACAGAAAACAGGTGAAAACTATCACATGAGGCCTTAAAAAACGAGGCACACCGGGTTCAGGCCACGCTACTACAGCCTGGCCAAGAAGTCTAATATCAAGGGCACCGAGCGAGGCAGTAGATACAATGTTCAGAGAGAACCCAATTGACAAATTACATCAGATTGAGTTGTCACCCTTCCGCTGTCATTGTTGGGGTGGGGGGAGGGGAGAGAAAGATTTAAGGGAGAGGGAGGGCACAGAGGCACCCAGTGTGTGTGTGTTGTGTGTGTGTGTGTGTGTGTGTGTGTGTGTGTGTTTGAAAGAGGAGTAGATATATTACTATCAAGATCGAGGTGTCACTTTACTCCTTCGTGTCGGGTAGTGTGTGTGGTGTGTGTTTTGGAGAGAAGCCACGATAGATTAGTATCAAGATCGGGTGTCACCCTTACCTTCCTGTTGGGAAGTGTGTGTGTGTGTGGTTGTGTGGGTGGGTGTGTGTGTCGGGGCGGGGAGGGGGAAATGACACTTACATATCCCTACCTTATAAAAAACAGAGTTGGTGATGATGGTGTTCCCGCCATCCCAATATAGGCCATCCGAAACCAAGGATAGGAAGGAAACTATGGCAATTTTGCAAAAGATACTCACCCCCTCCGTGATTTGAAATAAGGTTCCCTCGCTCATCCTTTTCTCCCACAAGATAAACTACTAACAGATGCATCTTGATGTTCGTGCAACGATGGGCATCTTGCTAGGGGAGAAGTAGTTTGTGGACACATATCTAGCTATATTAAGGGATAGGTAGATAGCATTTGGGCGAGGCATACTTAAAGCATCAATAAGATAAACAAAATTGTTGTGCATGCAAGTGCCGGAAAAATGAAGGAGAAACAATGTGTTGGAGAGAGAGAGAGAGAGAGAGAGAGAGAGAGAGAGAGAGAGCGAAATCCAAAAAAAAAGGTGCCCCGTTGGAATCCCATTGTATGTGTTCATATGGTTCCTAACTCAAATTAACCTTAGGCATATGTGTGAGAACATTATTATACTTTGAGACATTAGTGGTTGGGGTTGGGGAATTAAAGGGGGGCGGTTCGACAGAGAGAGCGGGTGTTTCTGTGGAGAGACTTGTAGGACGGGTAGAAAGATTTAATCTAACCTGACGGAGGAGAGAAATACACGGCGCGCTGCAGGTGATTCCGATGACCATGTGGAAATGAGATATGTATGTGAGAGAGATTGCACAATTCATTCACGTGAACACTATCTAGCGACCGTGGACGCATCGCTTGAACATAAATCAATATCTACTTCAGACGTACAAAGGTACAACATCGTTCAACGCTATAAAGATTGGACACCACATATCACATTTTTTCTATTTAAATAAACCTTTTCAGCCAGCATGCTAAAGTTACAATGATGTTTCTTCAAAAACAACCAATGGAGCTATCGCATTTGTTACTCTTGCATTGAAAATCATTAGTCTTGGATAATTTGAGGTTCTATTATGAAGTAATATATGTAATATTCATATATGAATTCAATAGGTACGCAATTTATGAAATGAAGGCTATGTAATCATATGAAGTAACACTTTTAAGTAGCGGACTTTCTTTTTGTGCGCCTCTACACTAACACGCCAATGCATTATGTTTAAAGTAAATAATCAATTGCACTAAATTATCTATTTACACCAGAAATACATAGGTCGGAGCCGCTTGATCCCTTTTTTGTGAACGCCATCCATTACATTTGCACGTACTGGTCAGCCCGTGAACGCTCCAAGTTATCTGGCAGCATCATCCCGCTGTTATTGTCTCTTTTCTCGTGGACACACCAGCTTATTAATCAACATGCATGCCCTGCGGTACACAGTCTCAAGATGACCTTCCCGGCATAACGGCCCAAAATTAGTTGAAATCGATACGAACGATTCCGCCGGAGGCAAAATTTCCCGCCCTTCTAAAATTGTTGCCACCTGAGACTTTAGCATGCGAATTCTTTGTCCTGGCACTGGAGACCAACAGTACAATACCGCCTCATCTACATAATAGGTCGGGCTCTTGGTAACTTCCAGCCCCCACTACACGACACCCCCATTTCATCTCCCTCCCAAGAAAAAACAACTAACTCCCACAAAGATCGTAGAAAGATCTCACATCACACTGCCTCGATTTCATCGGGCCTTTCTTTCTCCTCCTCGAACCCTAGACTGCTCATCCACCGGGCGCATTCGTGAGCCCATTCATCGCCAAATGCTTCCACTCTCATGATTCATGCCTCACATGATCTACCCCTCCCACCTCCCTAGAAACAAGTAGACTGCTCATCCACCATCGTATCACAGCCCATTCAAGGTCGTAATTTTGTCCACGGTGGCCGGATTCGTGCCTGGTACTCACAACTGCAACGATTCAGAGAAGCTCATTCATACTCCCCACCGAGACGCTTCGCCCACACCCCCCGAGCCACCCCACTGGACGCCTCTGCCGACGAACCTCCGATCCGCTTCGCCGACGCCTATCCTCAACCCCACCGGAGCTGTCACGATTTACATCGCTAACCCCACCGGAGTAGCTTTATTTATACCATTTTCTTAACCCTATCGGGCCGCTGGCTAACTCACAAGTCCACGGCCTCAGATCCGCTTCTCGCACCTCATCCAACCTACGGAAAGAAGTCGACGCTCATTCCATTTACAACAGATCCGCATCGCCGACACCATCCTTAACCCAACAACCTTAGCAGCTTCACTTACGCCTCATTCACAGCCATAGATCCGCTTCACCCACACCGTAGTCCACCCTACCGAGCCGCTTCCACAAACACCCTACTTGATGCTTCTATCTTCTTCATCGACCTCGACAAATACCAGTTTAGCATTCATCATCCCTGATGCTTTCTAACCTGATTCTCATCAAAGTTCGGTAAGATGCCAAGCACCCGCCACGGCCCAGGTACTTTGTCACCTTTTAAACCCGGCCCAAAGATCACCTCCTCGATGTACTTCAAATATACTAACAGGTCGCTTAATTGTTATAAACGGCAAAAACTATAAGGACGGAGTTTCTTCCGGATCTAATAACAGCTTGGCCAACCAAGATCCTGGACCGAGGCATTGCTATGATCTTGTAAGCGTTGTCTCTCTCTTGTATTGTTCTCGCGCTCGCCAACGTGCTTTGCTAGGATTTTCACCAAGAATCCCTTTGTGCGCATAATGATTTCTACCATCGGGCTGCTTGATGACCCACAAGTATAGGGGATCTATCGTAGTCCTTTCGAGCAAGTAAGAGTGTCGAACCCAACGAGGAGCGGAAGGAAATGATAAGTTGTTTTCAAGAAGGTTTTCTCCGCAGCATCGAAATAGTAGGTGATAGATAGTTTTGTGATAAGATAAATAGTAACGAGCAAAAAGTAAATAAAGTAAATAAAGTAAAGCAAGGTGGCCCAACTTTATGTAGCAAAGGATAAGCCCTGACAAATCTTAATAATGAAGAAGGAGCTCCCGCGAGACACATTGGGAATTATCGCTGTTAGTTTTCATCACGCTCATAAGATTCACGCTCGGTACTTTGATAATTTGATATGTGGGTGGACCGGTACTTGGGTACTGCCCCAACTTGGACAAGAATCCCACTTATGATTAACCCCTATTGCAAGCATCCGAACTACAAAAGGAGTATTAAGGTAAACCTAACCACAACATTAAACATATGGGTCCATATCAACCCCTAACTAAGCAAACACATAAACTAGGGTTTAAGCTCTGCTACTCTAGCAACCCATCATCTACTTATTACTTCCCATGCCTTCCTCTAGGCCCAAATAATGGTGAAGTGTCATGTAGTCGACGCTCATATAACACCACTAGAGGAAAAGACAACATATCTCATCAAAATATCGAATCGGATACCAAATTCATGATGACTACTAATAGCAAGATTTCACCCATGTCCTAAGGAACAAACGTGAATTCACTCACAAAGCATATTCATGTTCATAATCAGAGGGGTAAAATATGCATAAAGGATCTCAACATATGATCTTCCACCAAGTAAACCAAATAGCATCAACTACAAGGAGTAATCAACACTACTAGCAACCCACAGTACCAATTTGTGGTTTTGATACAAGATTGGATACAAGAGATGAACTAGGGTTTTGAGAGGAGATGGTGCTGGTGAAGATGCCGATGGAGATCACCCCTCCCGATGATGAGGATCGCTGGTGATGACGCAGGTGATGATTTTCCTCCCGAGGGGAAGTGTCCCTGGCAGTATGGGCATGAAAGAGTTCTAGATTGACTCCGCCAAGGTTCAGCCTGCAGGCCTGAGTTTCATCATGTAAGCACGTTCATGATTTTTTTCTGTGGTAAAGTGTGATGATATAGCAGAAGATGGACGCGAGATCTACTGTGGGGGCCTAGGAGATAGGAGGTCGCGCTTCGTAGGGGGGCGCGCTTCTATCTCCTGGATGTGGTGTGGGCCCTCTGCCTATTTTTTTCGCTCATAAATTCTTAATAAATCCAAAAGTTGTTTGTGTGAGTTTTCAGACTTTTGAGTTGTGTAATAGGTTTCAATGTTTGCTCTTTTCCAAATTACCCAAATCACGTAAGATCCCCCTCTTCATGGTAAACCTTGTAAAATAAGAGAGAATAGCCATAAGTATTGAGATATACTTGTAATAACAACCCATAATGCAATAAATATTGATATAAAAGCATGATGCAAAATGGACGATTCATCGCTAAATTAGATATGTAGATGTCATACATGATATCGCTTTCAGATCTCGCGCCTTAATATAAGTCTTTCTAGAGATTCCAATATATGCTACATACTGGAACAAAATGAGTGAATCTACACTCAAAATGCATCTATATACATATGTATGTGGTCCATACTCGAATCTCTAAATAGACATATATTTAGGAACAGAGGCGAGACATTACACAAAATCGTAGGGTGGCATGTAGGAATTCCAAAGACACTACATTAGGCTCCCTTAGAGTGATTTAAGTAGTCCGCAGACACGAGTCATGGCTAGTTTATGCTACGCACACAATCATTAATTGGTGGTTTAAATATGCTAAGGGATATGCAATGTATTATCATGTAGAGATGTCTCGAAATTAGCCGTGCTAACTTCAGATTGGGTTACACAATGAAAAAGTACAAGATGTATGTGGCAATTTCATGGAACATCGCAAAAAAAAGGAGAGCCACCCAGAGCCTATACATTGTGCTATGGTACGTCTACTCCTCCATTGCAATCATCATGACATGTTATTTGTATGTCGTCATTTACTGGCCAAGTTTCTTAGGGATGCTTATTACGAAGTTATCCTAAGAAAATAAGCACCGTGGAATATAAGCTCCATGTAATAAGCCAACCAGTTCTTTTCATTATGCTTTCAGCTTATCTTTGGTATGATAAGTGAAAATTCTAGATTGCATTATATTTTTTGATTTTGCTGCCCATATGAAAATTAATTTGACTTGCAAACATCACAAATTGAACCCAAAGGCAAGAATTAATATGATAGGAAAATGTATCATCACTATTTGCTCAAAATGCAAATACAAAGATACCATCTACTTGGCACAATCTATTTTGGTCATTGTTTTCCATAGAGATCCCATTGCCTAATTTAAACGAAAACGCATGACCCACATTTAAATGAAGAACAATTATTTATTGAAATTGATGGTCCAAGTGGTCGGTTATTATCATATAGCAGCACCACTCGAAAGCATCATATAGCAAGCAGTAAGAACTCATAGCAACTCATCATACATAAAGAAACAGTAGTGCAGTAATTCATCATATACCAGCACATATTTCATAGCAATTCATCATATATAAAAAGCAGTAGCAACTCATAGTAATTCATCATAGCAGCAAAGCAGCAGAGGCTCATAGCAATTCATCATATAGCAAAAAATGGAGCAGCTCATAGCAATTCATCATATAGCATCGGTAGGAGCATCTCATAGCATTCATCATACAGCAGACCAAAGTAGAGAGCAACTTATAGCAACTCATCATATAGCAGCAGTAGCTCATAGCACCATCATATAGCAGCAGCAGCAGCATGGTAATTCATCATATAGCAGCAGAGAAGTCAGATTCATCATGCATATAGTAGTAGACTCATAGCAATTCATCATATAGCAACAGCAGGAGCAGCCTGCAGCAATGCATCATATAGCAGCGCGCCTCACAGCAATTCATCGTCAGTGGATCAGAATGAAAATTTGGCAAAAATCGAGAGAGATCCTCACCTTGTTGGATGAGCTCATCCTTCAACAACACCTCAAGGCCACAACTGGGAGGTGGGGAGGGGAATATGTGCCTTCTGCCGCAGCGGTGGCATCACCAGAAGTTGTGCAGTACCCACGAGTAGTGTGTTGGACGAACCACAAGGGGAGCAGCTACTGGAGACCATGAGAATGAGGGGCGGCACCAGAGGGAGGAGCAGCTAGGAGATTTTCCCCACCACCGGCCATGTAGCCTAGCCGACAGAGCATCATCGAGGACCAGGCCGATGACCAGTGGCGCACGCTGGGCTGGAGGAACCTAGTGCCGCGTGTGGGATCGAGGTAGAGGGAAAGGGAGAGGAGATGCAAGCACAGGCAATGAACGCTATGTGTTTGTTTTTACTTGAGGGTGCAGGTGACGCGGGCGCCACCAGCTGTATTTTGAGTGTAATATAGGCGCACAACAAATGAGTCATTTCACTATTCCCTTCTCTTCAATTTTTAGTGAGGTTCTACTCGAAATACCCTTCTCCAAAGCGTAAATTAGTTAAGCCCAAGCCCATAACTCAAAAATGACTTCTTTACATCTTTTATGGCTTATTTTGACAATAAGCCCTCAAAAGGCGAATAGAATCGGCCCTTAACCTGCAATTCAATTGTGTGTGTAATGATGAATCACTGCGCTCGCTATAGTAGTACATTTATTTATCATCATACATGGTATAACCTAATACATGTGCATTCCATTGTAGAATCTGGAATATGCAATGTTTATGTTAGTTCATACGTTGTACATGATGTTTAAATGTCCCTTAAATCTGGCTACCAAGTGATGGTCTTTAAGCCTCCTTCTTTGTTTCTTTTCTCGAAATGTAAGATTTGCTCACACATCTGCTCAATTGCTTGTTTGCATCAGCCAGCCATGCTAGGACTGTTTGCTTTGATTACTTGTTTTTCTTGACCTAACACTCTAACAGAGCTTGTCAACCATTTAAACACTAAGGGCCGAAGTGAGGGGCCTTTTCTAACTCATAGGTGACATAAAGGTTTACTGACACTCAAAGTAGGTTCTCCAAGAGTACCGGAGGTCCAGTCTGGAAGGTATGCCTAGTTTTTACATAGTGCACACATAGTAAATGCTCATTTCATTGTGTGCAAGTGCAAGAGATGCGTATGTTTCTATTATGGTGTTGTTTTGTTATAATCTCATCCTTTTGTGTTCAAGGTAATGGAAAGTACGATATTTATCTTCCAAGGAGACGAGTAACTAGTTTGTGTCACCTTGCGAGGGGTGTAATGAAGATAAGATTGAGGATTTCCAAGTACAAGATGTTAGGAAGGAGCCTTGCAAGAGAAGTAGGAGCTGCGCCGAGCCTCTTCAACCTGTTAAGGTAAGTCACCGTATCCAACTCAATAGCTCAATTCCTTGTTTGTTTCTGCATAGTTAATTTGCTCTTTTCAATTGCTTTATTTTTCCTCGCTAATGAGATGCCCAAAGAATGATGCCCGATGTTGGGTACTTGTATAACTATTAGTTGACATAATTAAAGGCCTTACCATTTAATTACTCGCCAAGTGTGCTCGAGGCTTTGAAGTCTATTAATCAACTATTATTGAATGAGGCTCACAATCTAGTTTATACTAGGCTAATGATTGCATAGTTTTGCTTGTTGTAGTATGTTTGTATGAAATCATCTCGCTGTTCATTATGCTCCCTAAGACTTTAATTGAGCTATAGAATAGCCAACTGCTTGCTTACTTCTTACGCAACGTGTTGTCTAAATTTGTAGCTTGTCTGTGTTTTGATTGGGCCCCAACATCATGCTCCTCCGTGAGCTAAGAGAGTTTTCTCAGATGCTGGCTGCATTACTACCTTTTTATAATTTTTAAAATATCACCTGCTTATGCTTCATGACGTAAAATTATTGTTAGTCCTGTTTTGCCATGTACAAAATAGTCTGTCTTGCTCGCTTCATCGTTGTAACTATATTTTTCCCTAGTCATGTGTACTTACGTAAACATTTTAGGATGAAGTGACATCAACACAAAGATCTCATGAGCAAAGGCAAAGATGAATGTAATGAATGATTATGGATTGAATTGAATGTGCTGATGTTCTCGAGCATCAACTAGAGGTGGCAAGACAACGTGTACATGATTCTCAACGCATAACAAACAAGTTGAGACCTGACATGGGTGTATTAGATGCAGGAGTCAAAAATGAAACAAGACATCGAGGTAACAACGGCGAATTGGAGATTTTGCAGACTGAAATTTCTTGCTATCTAAATCCGCCAATCCTATTTTTCTCAAGAGATTATAGTTCAAATGGTAAGTTATGTTGATGCGCTGGCCCATGATGTGTATGAGCTGATTTGCTCAAAGGTATGTAATTTGCTCGCTTGTGTATGCTTTATTATCACCGGTGCCGAACCATAATGCCCAAAGGTATAATCAATCGTAATTTCTTTATTGTATAGTGTAGGATTATTCTACGCTTCTATGCCTTAGTCTCTTTATTGTATATTGTATGTTTTTAGAGGTGATAGTATAGAGTAGGATAATCTTTTGAATATGCTATATCGCTCAAACGGGGGCCAACTCTACCTAAACGTTGTAGTGACCATGACCCTCCATAGGTCAGAGGTTCCATGGGCCATCTATGGGACGGACGATCCTTCCTCGTGTGCGCCGGATTCGTGGGCCTTCTATGGGTCGTCGGATCCGTGGGCCTTCTATCGACCGGGTCTGGATCCATGGGCCTTCCACGGCCAGCGGATCCATGGGCCTTCTATGGGCCGCCGTCAATGGGCCTTCAGGGGTCATCGGGTCATCGGGCACTGTCTACGGGCCGCTGTCTTATGGGCCTTGTACGGGCAGAGTATAAGGGTCAGAATGGGTGCTACCTCTTGATAATCGCGCTGGTTTTCCCAAGAGGAGAGGATGATGCAGAAGTAGCGTAAGTATTTCCCCGCTTTTTGAGAACCAAGGTATCAATCCAAAGAGGAGGCTACGCCATGAAGTCCCTCGTAGACTCCACATTAAAGAATAACTCCTCGCAACCAACGCGAATAGGGGTTGTCAATCTCTTCACGGCCACTTTAGAGAGAGATCCGATAGATAATATTTTTGGTATAAAGATGCAAGGTAAAATAAAAGGCAAAGTAAAAAAGCAAAGCAATAATAAAGTGATGGAAGATTGATATGATGAGAATAGAACCCGGGCCATAGGTTTCACTAGTGGCTTCTCTCAAGAGCATAAGTATTTTACTATGGTGAACAAATTATCGTTGAGCAATTGACGGAATTGAGCATAGTTGTGAGAGTATCTAGGTATGATCATGTATATAGGCATCATGTCCAGACAAGTAGACCGACTCCTCTCTCGCATCTACTACTATTATTCCACTCATCGACCGCTATCCAAAGATGCATCTAGAGTATTAAGTTCAAGAAAACAGAGTTACGCCTTTAAGCAAGATGACATGATGTAGAGGGATAAATTCATGCAATATGATAAATACTCCATCTTGTTATCCTCAATGGCAATAATACAATACGCGCCTTGTCGCCTCTTCTATCACTGGAAATGACACCGCAAGATTGAACCCAAAGCTAAGCACTTCTCCCATTGCAAGAAAAAACCAATCTAGGAGGCCAAACTAAAACCGATAATTCAAGAGACTTGCAAAGATAACCAATCATAAATAAAATAATTCAGAGAAGATTCAAATATTGCTCATAGATAATCTTGATCATAAAACCACAATTCATCGGGTCTCAACAAACACAACAAGAAAAAAGAAGATTACATCGAATAGATTCCCACGAGAGGGGGAGAACATTGTATTGAGATCCAAAAGAGAGAAGAAGCCATCTAGCTACTAACTATGGACCCAAGGTCTCGAGGTAAACTACTCACACTTCATCTGAGGGGCTATGGTGATGATGTAGAAGCCCTCCGTATGGACTTTTCCGCCTGCGGAGCTCCTAATGTGCCCCAAGATGGGATCTCGTGGATGTAAAGTTAAGGCGGTGGTATTAGGTTTTTGGTCCGTGATCTCGATTGTTTGGGGTACATAGGTATATAGGAGGAAGGAGTATTGCCGGTGCTTGCGAGGGGCCCACGAGGTAGGGGCGCGCCCATTTCGTGACTCTTCTTTCTTGACGGGGGTCCAAGTCTCCGGATCATATTCGGTGAGAAAATCACGCTTCGGTTGTTTTATTCCTTTTGATTTGCTTGATATTCCGCTTTCTTCAAACATCAAATAGGCAAAAAAAGAGCACCGTTGGGCCGGGCCTTAATAGGTTAGTCCCAAAAGTAATATAAAAGTGTAAAATAAAGCCCATTATGGTCCAAAACAAGAGATAATATAGCATGGAGCAATCAAAATTATAGATACGCGGAGACGATCAACCGCTAGAGGGAAATCAGACGCTTTATGGCTCGACCATAACGGGCCGTTAAATGGTCAGTGATTTGATGATGCTATGAAAATGGCTCAACAGATTAATCTGGCCACAAACGGGCCGACCGTATCCATGGGCTGAATTTGCCCACAAGCGTAAAAGGCCCGTAATGGGTCGTAAGTAAACGAATGCCGAAATGAGCCTAATAATCAATGGGCCATGAGAAGGCCGAAGATAACATGGGCTTAAACGCCTAACGTATAATGGGCCAATGGGTATAAAGTGATACACTGCTCATCACGGGCTAGGTTTTACCACGGTCATTACCGGGCCGAGGGTTACTAAGGGCCTCCTGGATGGGCCAAAGACGCTGCATGGGCCATACATGGGCCTTAAGTTAAAATGGGCTAGAATTATATTGACGCCCAGCATGACGCCATCGGGCTCAATTCGGATAGGTTGTAAACGGGTCCCGGTTAGCGGGTCAGTAATGGGTTATACGCGAACAACAAGCTAACAAAGTTGCGTGGGTCGCCCGCCACCTTGTTCAAGTCAAACGGGCCGCCTTTTCACAGAATGGGCCTGCATGTCGCGCCACGGTCGACGATTGCATCAGGCACTTTGGGTCCAATGAGTGGATGACATCCGTCGCAACGGTGAGTCGACACGTGTTTCCTCCAACCAATGATGATTTTACACGCGGAAAATCCCCATTGGTCGGGCTTTTAACGGGTTATCGGATCCAAAACCGACCCGATAGCTTAACGCATGCCCGTTATGGTGGATGCCACGGTCGGTCACCCTTGACGTAAAGCGCAGTTCTGCGGACGCGATGATTATCGTCATGGAAGTGACACTTCCGTGATGATAATTTTGGTAATGTCATGGAACACTTCTATGACAAAGATGTATGCCTATCTTGATTCTCATTATAAATTTGTCATGGATGTACATGCATGATGTAAAACGCGACCCACCGTGACAAACACGTATCATCACTGAAGTGTATTTTTTTTGTAGTGTATGGCTATGGTCTCATCTGCTTTTTTAGTGCTCTTTAATGGTGAGAAGCTTGAAAATTTTAATCCATCCGTAGGGATCCCGCATGGAGATCCTATCTCCCTTACCTTATTTTTATTGCAGCAGGGAGGGCCTTTTGTGCCTCCCCAAATCCAGCCTCGATCATCTTTGTTGAAGGTATATAGGGCTTCCTCGCCTCACGGTGAATCACCTCTTATTCACCGATGACAACTGCTGCTTTTCGAGGCTAGTGGAGGGTGCGTAAGAGGTTTCAAACCCATCGGATTTAGTAATCAGAGGGGCATCGGGCAGTAAAATTAACAATGCAAAATCGCTCATCTTTTTCAAAGCAAAGGGTGCCCAAGGTGCAGTGAGAGAAGGTGAAACCAAATTACAAGTGCAGAATGAATCGCCTGCTGATCGACATATCTCTGGATGCCGAATCGAGGTTGGTCATTCTAAAATGGGACTTTCAAGTACCTAAGGGATAGAGTATGGGAGAAGGTGAAAGGCCGGATGGGCAAACTTCTATGTGTCACGGAAAGGAGATCCTAATAAAGTCAGAGCTCTGGCTATCCCTGTTTTTTCGATGTCATGCTTCAGGCTCCCTAGAGGTTTATGTGAAAGTGTTTCAGCCATCATACGACAGTTCTGGTGGGGAAGCAAGAGAGGGAGAAGGAAACCCGCTTGGGTTGCATGGGATGTCATGACCAGACCAAAGCATATGGCAGTCCCCTTGATTCAGTGGATCTAGAGTTTTTTAATCTTGCCCTCTTGGCAAGACAATCATGGAGGCTTTTGACTTAAACCAGACTCGCTAAGTGGCTGCATGACTCGAAGCAGCGATTTCAAACTGTTCACTTCTAGATGCTGAATTAGAAACCACCCATCAAAAATATGGAGAGCCATTTTGGATGGAGGACATTATGGATGCAAGGAATTGTAGGGGATAGGAGATGGTGAAACAACTAGCATCCGGGACCATAACCGATCTCTTGAAAGTAGCCATAAGAGACCAATCACTTTATAGCACGTAACCCTCCACAAAGGGTTTCGAAGTTGATTGAGCAGCCCACGCGACATGGAAGGAGGAAGTTGTCCGATCGGTATTTACACATTTTGACACCAAGCAATCCTCAAAATACCACTTTGCACACGAAGGATTGAAGACTTTGGGGCTGGTATGAGCAGCAGCAGGTTTCTCCTCAAGAGGATCGGCATATCGATGTTAGTCCGAAGTACAACAGAGAGGGCTTGCCTGAAGGACGGAGAGTTCGCCGCATGTGGGAGGTAGAAGCGAGGGTTGGAAATCATTATGGCGAAGTTCAAGTCCTTCAAAATCCGCCAGATTCGCAGGACGCCTAGCTAGACATTCCATACCCACCGTGATAAAATACTGAATATGGCCACTACTTCCTCATGCAATCTTTGTGGAGCTCATGATACATGGAGACACGCTTTACTAAATTGTCCGGCTGTCTCAAGCACTCGGGCATTATCGCCGAGGACATCCTATATCAAATGAGCATCCACCATGAAGAGAACGCAAAGGAATGGATCTTTATGGCGAACAAAGCCTTATCAAAGTGGAATTTGTGACGTTGGTTGTGACGCTTATGGGCCATCTCGAGCACACGGAGAAAGGCCATGCACGAGGATATCTTCAAAAGCCCCCATGCTATATCTATGGGCATATAACTTTATTTGGCGGAAATACAAGCTTCCATGAAATAAAGCTAAAGATGGAGGAGGTGCAAGAAGCATGCGACGTATGGGGTGGATTGCACCTCCAGATGATTTTGCTAAACTGAATGTTGACGCGGCTGTCATCAAGGGTCGAGGAGGAGCGGTCGGAGCGGTGTGCCGGAGTAAACAAGGTGTTTTTCTTGGAGCCTCGACGATAGTGTTCAATAACATCGATGATCCGACGACACTGGAGGCTCTGGCTATTCGAGAGGGACTGGCTCTGGCAGAAGATTTGAATCTAAATCAACTACAGCTCGCCTTGACCGTGAAGGAGTGGTATGAGATGTGAGGTGTGGAACTGTTGCTGAATTTGGAGCGATCATCAATGAAATACAATTAAATTCAATGTCTTTCAATTCTTGTAATATAGTCTATGAAAGTAGGAGCTCAAATATTGATGCTCACAATCTAGCTTAGCACGACAAGGTTAGGGCTTGGCCGCCATGTTTGGTTGGGTCAACCTGATGGTATTCATTTCATCCTCAGTAAACATTATGGTGGTTTGAATAAAGCTTCATGAGATTGTCTAAAAAACTTGTGAAAAATAATTGAATACGCCTTTGATTCATATACGATTTTTTCTTCATATGGTGATAATTTTTTTGCTAAGAATATTGTGATAATTTTGATTTATGTGACTAGAAGTTTTGTAAAATCCTTATGATTCATTTGTACTCTATTTTGGAGAAAACTTTCCATCCACTCAAACTATGGTAAGATTTCTTTTTTTTCATGTGCCGACAAAACACTCATTGGTCATTATTCATGTAGTTTTCCAATCCTATAGAATTCCACTCCAATCATAGAGTACTTTTTTATCTATGTATTTTGGGAATCATTTGATTCAAAAGGTCATAAATGTCGTGTTTCTAATTAGAGGAGTGAATGCATGATACCCATCCAACTGGAGGAGGACAGGGGAGCGGTCAAGCGGGCGGGCGGAGAAAGAGGGTCAAAAAGAAGCTTTAAAAGGAAGAATTGGATGAGGTGCTTGACTAACAAGCTCAAGAATACTTATAGCGTATGAACTAATCTAAGTGGCAACAAAGACACTTGGTGGCTGATCCGAGGCTTGGCCGAGGTAACACTTTTGACCTTGAACTTAAAAAGGATATTCGATCAAGGCGATGGCACTCTGCCTCGAGAAATGTTTATGGCAGCCTGAGAGTAGCCAGATGGGAAAGGATAATGGCGGAGGCAACTACTCTGGGATCAAGTAGACGGCAAGGGACAAAACGACATTTGGGGGACAAGACTAGCATACCATATATATTGCTAGAGTGGTCGCTCTTCGAAAGTGAAGGTATCACCTAGCTTGAGCTTCAAGAAAGAAAGAAAAACAGCACTCCGAAAGGATTTGAAAAACGTTTGATCAAATTTAGTGTATTGCATTTCAAAGAAGCACAGTGTTTTTAGATCTTTTTAGAATGTACTCCACAGTAGTATATTTTGCTCCGACTTGTTGTCCCATTTTGATTGCTTTGTACACCGTCGACGTGCACACCTCTCTCCTCCCTCGCCGGTGAACTCGTCCGCCGTGCACGGCGGTGAGGACGAGGTCACAGAGAATGAGGACGGAGACGATCGTACCCACCACTCAGCAGTGACAGTGACTGACACGTCTATACCCACCCTGCCACCTCCAGGCAAGAGCACGGAAGACGACTGACCAGCGCCGCGCGTACGTGTGCGATCTCCTTTCTCCCTCCTAAAACTCGATCTTTCTTCCTCCTAAAAATTACTCCGGCGCCGACACACACCACGCACCACAAAGGAAGACAGCTGAGCACGACAGCGCCACCCCACCGCACTCCCTTTCCTCCCCTATCCAACTCCACCTGCAACATCCCATCCCCATTCCCATTCCCACTCTCACCTCTGCTCCAACCAAATCTCGCCCCGGCTCCCCCAGATCCAGCCCGCCCTCCAGCCATGTCCTCCTCCGACCAGGAGGACCACGACGAGGACGCCCCCCTCGTCCGCGACCCGTCCCCCTCCTCCTCATCCCGCCACCCATCCCGCCCCTCCGCCGTCGCCGAGGTGCCCGTCTCGCAGTCGCTCATCAAGGCGGCCAGCAACGTCTGCTTCTCCTTCTTCGTGCTCGCCGTGCTCGCCATCACCGTCGTCGCCGTCACCTACCAGCCGCCCGACCCCTGGCTCCAGTCCTCCGCCGCCATCACCACCTCCCTCGCCCGCGTCCTCCCCAACTCCTCCTTCCTCCAGCCTGACGACTCGCTCCTCCCCACCGGCGAGGACTCCCTCCCTCTGCCGCCCCCCTGGCGCCGCTGCCGCCGCCCAGCGCGACGCCGCCGACCAGGCCGCCGTTCCTCTGGCAACGCCACCGCGGGGACCTGCGACCCGGACGCGCCGCTCAACTGCACCGACCCGCGCGTCCTCGCCGCCGCCGTCAAGGCGTTCAACGCCAAGGCCTTCTTCCGCAAGTCCATCGTCTTCCTCAGCTACGAGGCGCCCGTGCCTGGCCCCAAGCCCGGCCAGTGCGACGTGGCCTGGCGCTTCCGGAACCGCCGCGAGAAGTCCTGGCGCCGGTACAGGGACTATTGCCGCTTCTGAGCTCGCCCCGGCGACGGATGCGCGCCTCGACATCACCAAGGTCGGCAAGTTCAGGTCCGAAGAACGCGGCTCGCCCGCCTCGCCCCAAGGGTAGCAAGAGACCGCGCGTCGCGCCGCCGCCGGTGGATGCGGAGATCAACGACACGATCCCCCTCGTCGGCTCGGAGGCAGAGTTCAGGAGAGGCAAGTACCTCTACTACATGAGAGGCGGTGACCACTGCAAGAGCATGAACCAGTTCATTTGGAGCTTCCTCTGCGGGCTCGGCGAGGCCAAATTCCTGAACCGGACGTTCGTGATGGATTTGAACATGTGCTTGTCCGGGGCTCACACAGAGGACGGCAAGGATGTGGATGGCAAGGATTTTAGGTACTATTTTGATTTCGAGCACCTCAAGGAGTCGGTGTCTCTGGTGGAGGAAGGGGATTTCTTGAAGGACTGGCGGCGCTGGGACAAGAAGAAGGGTCCGGGCCGGATCTCGGTGCGCAAGGTGCCCACATACAAGGTGACCCCAATGCAGCTGAAGAGGGACAAGAGCAACATCATTTGGAGACAGTTTGATGGGCATGAGCCTGAGAACTACTGGTACAGGGTCTGCGAGGGGCGAGCTGCCAAGGTCATCCAGAGGCCTTGGTATGCTATTTGGAAGTCCAAGAGGCTGATGAACATTGTAACTGAGATCGCAGGCAGGATGGATTGGGACTACGATGGTTTGCATGTGGTCCGAGGGTGGAAGGCAATGAACAAGAAGATGTACCCGAACTTGGACGCGGACACATCACCCGACGCGATCGTAGGTAAGGTGACCAAGCTTATCAAGCCGCGGTGCGAACCTCTACATCGCTACCAATGAGCCATTCTACAACTACTTCCGACAAGCTCAGGTCACACTATCATGTGCATTTGCTTGATGATTATAAGGCGCTTTGGTCGAACACGAGCGAGTGGTACAACGAGACGACAGCAATCAATAATGGAAGGACGTGCTGCTCGATGCGACATGAAGGTGATTGTGGACACTGAGGTATTCTACAGATCAAAGGCAAAGGTTGAAACGCTTAACAACCTGACGAGAGATTGCAAAGATGGAATCAACACGCAATTTGTGACACATGACTTCATGGTGTGATAATTATCGGTGTCCATATACTCCTACTGGCTAGCTTAATGGAACTCGAGCGGACTTCATCCAGGGTTTGTCATATTGGCCATAATATCTTGATGCCGCTTGTCAGTCATAGCATGCTCAGTTGATTGCATTACATGTGCATCTAAATTATGTGCCTCCATTCTTTTTGTATAATTTACCACTGTGCTCAAACCTGCAAAATTCAAATAGTGACACTCAGTGAGCCTTTTATGTGTGCCGGTGTCTCTACTTCTTAGTGTCTGGACTTCTGCAGTATCTCTGAGTCCCCATTAGTTAGCTTGGGGTTTCTTCATTTATTGTATGTTTCATATGTTTGTTGCTAAATATTCTCGAGTTGGAAATGAACTTTCTCAGAAACTTACACATTTTACCGTCAGAAGTCAGAACAGAAGACACTATGACCATCAGATTACCATGTATGCCGGTTTGTTGTCATAAGTAACTTACTTACCTAACCACCTTGAATGGTGTTTGCTCTTTGAGAATTGCAGACTATCAGTTGTGTTTCTCTTGTGTATAAATGGTAACATGTTGGAAGCTATGACATAATATTGGAAGCTATGACATAACAGCAAACTTCTAGAATAGTGCATTTGCAGTTGTCAGCTGCCCAGTCTAGTCCAAATGAATTAACTTATGGGAAATTCATGCGATGTAGAGAAAAGAGAGGACACCAGGTCACTCTAGTCCAAATGGACTAACATATGTTGTATACTATTGCATGGTACATTGGTTCTTATTTTAGGTTGTGTAATTTCATTATGTGTGTGTGACTATTTTTTGTCTCAGTAGTTTTTTTTTGTTTTTGTTAAAAATTAACATCACATCAGTATTATTATAATCCGATTTTACAAAGGAAGCCTATCAATTGAAGTCATTAGTTCAGACTTCGCACTCAAGGAAGATGGTAGGTGGCGTAAGTCCTTCACAATCGCTGGTCACACTAGTAGTTAAGTTTGGTCAGCTGTTGTTTTCAGTGTGTTTGTTATCATCTCTTTGAGCGGCCGTACTTCAAGGAATGTTTCAACTGGCTTTTTTCGACTTGAGGATGCTGAATATTGAAGCCATTCTGCGCATTTATCTCAGGCTGCTTTTTTGGACATGTTAGCCTACCTTTCTGAGCTTGATGAATTCACAATGATGCTTATGATTAAATTTATTTCTGGGCATTCATCTCAGGCTGCTTATTTTGGAGATGTTAGCTGACCTTTCTGAGCTTGCTGAATTCATAATGATGGATATGGTTAAATTTGTACCATCATGTATGGTTCAGAGGTCTTATATTTACTGCTTGCTTACTGTTACGTGCTATTACTGCTTATTATTACTTCTACTACCTCTGGTAGACGGACTGATCAGTGATATTTGAACTGCAAAAACATCTTTATATTGAGTTACAGAGGTATAGTAGGAAGTAAGCAGTAAGCAGCTTGTTGTGGCCAACAAACGAGAGACATATATTGTTGAGGAATGTTATGGTGCCACACAGCAGGCTACATAAACCTGCTGCACTGCCCTGAAATTGACCGTGGCACGCATACAAAGATTGGACATCATACAAACCAAACCATCTTCAATTTCTTCATCTATATTAGAGTAAACTATGTAGCAAGCAATTTGTACAAGTTCCGCTCATTTCGACAACAGCTTGTTGGGAGGTTGGTTTTATATGGTACCCTTGCCAAATTTCTCATGCCAAAGTTGACTAATGAAGTTATCAAAATGTGCTTACAGTTAGTGCGTATCGTTCTTGGATACTGATACCTATTGCAGAATATCCTGTATTCCTTTTCTGCTTTTTCTTCAGAAAATCTAGTGATTAGATACTTTGGAGAACCTTCTGTAGCGACTACGATGCGCTTGTGTTCTCGAGTCATGAGTAACGGAATTTTGTCGAACATTGCAAAAATTTGAATCATCGTTGAGTATGTGTCATTGTGCAGGCAGTTCAGAACTAGATATTGTCCTGAAGATTATCAATGAATATGAATGTGAATGGTCTTCCACATGATCTTCTCATGGAGCATCAGAGCATTTGTCAAATATTTCTCAAAAAAAGAAGCATTTATCAAAGCTAAGACAAAGTTGGCCAAGTATACGCTCTGCAGAAGGAAAGCGGGCCATCTATTTTAGAACGGATGGAGTAGAAACATCACTGACTGTCTCGGTTCAAGTATACGCCCTGCAGAAGTTCCTGAGCTAATTCGACTTCAAATATGTAATTTGAAGATGTCTATTCATCACTTCTCAGCATTCTTTTTTACTTTAGCAATATGTTCTGAGTTTTTGTACGCGTTTTGTTTCGTTTTGAGACAAATATTCATAGTATGAACCGCTGTTGTTGCATTTCTCTTGAAGAGATGTTCAAAATAGACCTTATTTTGATATACTTGATGAAATTCTTTTGATGTCATTTCTCTAATGGATATGTTCTCAGCATCATGACTCGGTAGGTGATAGCGAGCGATACACAAATGTTGTCTTTGATGAATGCTTGCTCCAACCTATTTTCCCTCTCATTGTCACTAAAATAATTAAAATTCGGACGTTGTCTATCTCTGAAATTATTCTGTTGAACTTATATATATATGGTGCTCCGACGAGCTGGCGGTGCTGCGATGACATACACAGATGTATGACGGCGAGACGTTGTGAGGCCAAGAGCGGGTATGAGCAAGCTGCGTGACGCCGCCTTTTTTTATGCAATAGCTCGTTTCATAGGTGTACGCCCAAGTCTTTTTTTCGTGTTTTCATGGACCTCGTGGCTCACTAAGTTGTAATGAAAATCTGCCAAACAGAGAAGTGCTTGGTTGATGGTCATAGTGGAATTAACTTTGATTAATAACATGTAACATATGCGTGGCATCACGCAGTTCTTCATTTATTTTAGACGTAGACTTTTTTAGCTATGCGTTATGCATGACAACACAAGTAAGCTATCATAAACATCTCTTTTTATTAACTACACGACACATAAAGAAATCCTGTCTTGACTAATGCCATGCTACTACTAAGTTATTTTCACTATGGTCAGCCTAATTAAAATTGTTGGATCCCACGACAGGCTAGCGGACATGACACATGGCATGCGTGTATAGCGACTGGGCATGCAATCATGTGAGACGTACGCGAACCTCACCATAATAATAGATGGTACGGTGGTACGGTCGACAAGATTATTGTTTTTCAAACTACAGCTGATCTGGATCCTAGCGCCTACCTATGTTTATGTATCTGACTTTGGGTAAACATGCTGCAGGTGGAAAATCCTTCCGATTTTCTGTCCAAATCTG
The DNA here is from genome assembly GCA_021605205.1 of Aegilops longissima. NCBI lineage: Eukaryota > Viridiplantae > Streptophyta > Magnoliopsida > Poales > Poaceae > Aegilops > Aegilops longissima. The sequence continues at coordinate 11,416 of JAHIAM010018109.1, read as the reverse complement.
AGGGAAGAGTGTTTCTACCAGGAGCACATGGGGCTTTTTCACTGTTCCGACCCATGTGTGATAGTTTAGCACGATTTGACTCGCTTTTGAAACTTTTTTTGATTCGACTTAAAACCGAGACGCCAACATCCTTGGCGCTCGTTGTAATCAAGACGTCATGACCATGGCGTCATCGGCTCACCTCTGGTCACCAGCCACCGTCTGACGTGAAAGGGGTAAACGCCATGGCCCTTGGCACCACGGAGAGCAGTAAAACCGCCCGAGCCGACCGGGTGCAGCCCAACCCATCAAGACGCAGGAGGCGCCTTCAGGAGGCGCTGCATGTAAGCTCCGCTCTCCCTCCTCACCCAAATCAACCCCAAATCGCTTATTCTCTTCATCAAAAGTGTGGATCTGAGCCTCCCATCTTCCTTGAGGTATTCTCCACGGATCCTCCGATTATTTTGGGTTCAAAACTAGTATTTTGGCAACATTAATTCATACTTGTTAGAACCCTAGGATTCAGATTCTTTGCACTTTTTGAGAAAGGGAGCCCATGGCTTGGTCATGTAGGTATGTTGTATACTTTAGAAGAGAAGGCATGTGTTCATATGGTAGGATTGGGAAGAGAAGGCATTTGTGGTAGGGGTTGGGTATTTTAATTTTAGTTGCTATGTATATGGATTTAGATAGATGATTGCTTGAAATATAATTCTAACATATTTGTGTATTTTGTATGCTTGATTCTCATTGAGATATGGTCATATAATTAGGATGTTATATTGAGATTTTGTTATGTTGTGTTGCCATTGATATTTTGTCATATATAGATAATTGGTCTTGTTATCTTGACATTGAGATATGTTGCCCTGCATTCAGATTTTGTCATATAGATAAACAGGTTTTGTTATGTTGCCATTGAGATATGCATTTATGTTGATGTTGTTATGCCAAATATATGATATGTAGGATGTTATATAGTGTTATGTATGTTTCATTTGTTCATGCTTGATTTGTAGGATGGCGGTGAACGCTGGAATGTACGGTCTTCATAAAGGGTGCGCATAAAGAGCATCGTGCCGGGACATTGAGAATAACGGGTAAGACTCAATCTATTTGAATTCTTGGTTATTACTTGTCAGTTTTATAGGCACTAACCATAATGCAATGCTATTTTGCAGGAACTAAAACCTATGCGCATGAGGGGTCATAGTGCCCACGATCGCTGCGTATGGACGATTGTTAGTATGAGCCATACTCAGAGATTGGGCCTCCTCTCGCTCGTGCTTCAGCCTGCTTACACGCCTCGTCCGATCAACCATGGGGCGATGACCGCACTTATCGACCGCTTGAGGCTAGAGATACACTCTGCTCCACTTGTCATGTGAGAGATGACCGTGACCTTGAGGACATGGCGATGATCGCGGCTTCCAATCAATGGAGAAGCTTTGACCGCACCACCGTAAGTGCTAATTGGTGAGATTGTTGGCAAATTGACAGTGTTTTCCCCAGCCTCCTCAAGAAGGCGTAGCGTAATGGAGAAATTGTTGCATCCTGGGTCTCAAAGGAGAGAGAGAAGTATGGTTCGGACGCCAATAATGAGGTTGTTGTGCAGCAGCACGCCTCGAGCTTATCTGTGGTATCTCATAACTAGGGTAGTGTTCCCAGCATTCTACCGTAATATAGCCGTAGTGGATATTCTTGGACCTACTAAGGATGGACCGTAAGAACAGCTGGGGTTGTGGAGCACCAGCATACTTATATCGCAGTAATTAGTAAACCAAATTGTCAATTTGTTTGCATTTGCAATTTTATGGACCTCTTATCATCAATTTCTGAATTTGCGTACCGACGAGGCATGTCGAGGGAAGAAGGGCACACCTGGTATGGGTGGCTTTGTTTGGTGCCTTCTGTATTTGATGTGGGAGCGGATGCCCGTGGATGCCCCGAGAAAACAAGATACCCTTCAAGGATGGGTCCTACATGATGGGAGGTATGGAGAAGATCCTTGGCGGTTTCACCGTCAGCCATGCCAGAGAGATGGCGAATGTAAACAGCGGCTCGGCTCAAAGGCGACAAATGTTACATCAACGAGCTGGATATATTGACTCACAAGGCAGGTAATGATAAATCAACGAAGAGCACATCAATTGTGATGGAACCGTACTTAACTAGTATCATCTTGTGTTGTAGGTCGATTGATGCCATATGATGCCGATTATGCTTTCCTTGAACGAGATGTGCACGCGTGATGAAGATTTGGCGGCAGATGCCCACCGATATGCTTCTATGCTTTCGGTACTACCTGCACTGTGTCGCAAGACAATTTGGGAGAAGGCAAGGACACCAAGGATGAGAGTTTCGAGACAAGCCAATTTCTCGTGACGGTGAGATAGTTGTAGCTTTGGATATATAGTAGAGCATTATGAAATACATTTCTTGCTAATGCTTTCATCTTGTACATAATTTGCGAATTAGTCGAAAGAATAACCCGGAACTTCGACTTGGGCCATCAAGCACCCGAGTGGATAGATTTGTGGAATCAAAGAGTGGCCCTAGTGGAGAAGGAAAGAAGACAACATTGTGATTCACTTACTAAGAGCATCCGGTGGCTTATGGACGTTACTGGAAGCTAAAGCCGGTTGGAACCGCTCGAATTGGAAGAGTTGGATCGTGAGAGCGGTATATGGACTTCAATGTACAAACGGAGACAACGGGGACACAACTTGACTATGCACAACTACACGACCGGAGTGGTATGCTCCACACAATTAGAACCTACTTGAGTGCATTTAAATGTACTTCAAAGATAATTTTGGATCTTCATTTTGCGGGGCATGGAGTTATTGCATTGTGTTAACGAGGCTGGTGTAGCACTTGGTGAAGATGAGGGAAGTGGATCATCTGAGAAATCTCTTAAGAAAACAATGAAGGTATATGTTATCTCTATTCAAAAACCTCCATCTTTGCACACTTTTGACTTAGTCTAGTATTGCATCTTTGTTATGTTGCAGAGTTTCGTGAGTCGATTCCACAAGATGGCAGCTATGCTCTCTTGCCACGGAAGTAAAGCCATCCTCACGGCTGGAGCCTACTAGCCGGGACAGTAGACGACGCCGTCAGATTGTCTTGCAACAGAACAACAAGAGGAGCAATGCAAGAAGAGCCAGCAAGAGGATGAGGAGGCACAAGAATATGAAGAGGAGTACAATCAAGACGAAGAGGAGGTGCTTGGGATGTCCCAAATGGATGATGCTACCGAGCCATCACAACCCACACAACGACGCCCAAGAGCAAAAAGAGGAAGGAAGAAGTGAATTAGTTAATACTAGATTCTCGGAACTTTGTTATGTTTGATTCGTGAACTTTAGAAGTGGCGTGAACTTTGCTACCGGACTTGTGTTTGATTTGTACTTATGGAGTGGCGTGAACTTTGCTACCTTCATGTTGTTGTGTTGCTATGATGGCGTGAATTATGGTACCTTCTTGCTGTCATCCCGAAATATTGCTTAGTTTTGTTGTCATCATGGAACTCTTGTAGAACACTTGTTGTCATCCCGGTAAATATTGCTTGGTTTAGTTTCCATCGGGTAGATGCCGGTCCATGGCGCTTTTTTCCGGGAGAGGGCTGACGCCAAGAACCTTGGGCCTTGGTGTGCGATGAGCAGCAAGTTAGCCTCGATACTACCTAAACGCCGCGTTCCCGCTTTTGGCCCGGAGGGGGAGCCACAATCTTGGCAAACACATGCCTTCTCATAAATAGACCGCCTCAAATTCATGACATAGCAGGGTACAAACAAATGACAAATGACAAATTAGAAGAAACTTTTGGAAACCATAAATAGAGGGTCTCAAATTCATGACATACAACATAACTTAGATCCAATATAAGCATTACATAGTTCAACCGAATACGCAGTACAAACTTCAACCCGCATAGTTCAAATGACATACAACATAACTTAGTTCCATGACATAGAACATCACATAGTTCAACCCCCGAGTTTATCTTATGGGAATTCTCTTTCTTATTTTTCTTGGTGAATCATTCTTTTTTTTCTTGCTTGCATTGTCCCCATCTAGCACCGAGGAACTTGGGTCTAGCACCGAGGAGCTTGGGTCGGTATATAGCAGCCAACAAGTCCGGCTCGAATCTAGCGGATAGGTTCCAATCGAATCTCTTTGTGTGGTCCAGGTTGCAATAGATGACACCCGGTATTTTGAGAACCCAATCCCAACGAAAGCCCTGGTCGGTATCGGGACATAGCTGCATTGATTGCCCAAACCAATGATCTATTCAGGCCTATTCAAGTCCATCCACGATATTCTTCCATAGTTGCATAAAATGCGATTTGCCTACCTACATCACTTCTACAATCAAGTTCAGCCCTTTCATCTCGGTAAGATTCTTTACCGCTTCAAAGGATGACATTATCTCAGTCATCGAAAAATATAACCGCGAGTTCCTCGCAGCTTCATTCCTTGCATCACAACTGTTCACCCACGAGTCATCTTTTCTTTAATGAGTTCCGGGTTCTTTTCATCCGCCGATCCATATATTTTCAATGAAAATCATTTTAAGGCCATTATTAAGTGCCATTCCTACAAGAGTGACCTAACATTAAAATGCCTCTATAAAGAAGTATGTAACTCTATCACTAATCATAAGCATAACAACTAGGGTAATCCTAATCCTAATCCTAACCCAAATCGTAAGCATAACACTAGGAGCATGCATACTACCACCAACTAAATTCATTAGGCTAAAGCTAACAACACCGTATAAAACATAATAGTATCCTTTTTGCAAAGGATTTAAAAAAAAGGAAAAGCTAGGGTTTGAAATAATCCACTATCCGTGATGGATTGAACCAAACAAATCATGGGGTGTATTGATTTACCTCAATGGTAGTAAATGACTTTGATCCAACGGTCAAATGGGACCGAATGAGAGATTTGAGGGGGTTTGTTGGGGAGAGAGCCCGGGGGCACTGGGTTGGAGGTTGAAGAATGAGTTATGGAGTGGTCAAGAATGTGCCATCAATAGACAAATCGACGGCAATGCTTAAAGGCCGGATGCATTGTCCAAACTCCGAAGGCACGGGAAACACCCCATGACCATCATCCTCGACCACATGGTACATGCCGGGTTCCTATGGGCAATCGCCCCAACAATCAAGGGAGGCGATTGTATGCTTCTTCCCAACTACCATACAACATCCTTAAAGCATTTGACTTGGCCTTCCATGTCTTCCCATACTTGACTTTGTATCCAAACATTTTTTCACCCGTCATGAGGAGCTTCACCTTCACGGTTGGATCACTTGATACTTCTTTCATTAATTTAAACCCAGAAACCGACGTGAGTTGATTTGTGTTTTAGGCTTTTTTGATGGTGGCCTGCACGAGTGAGTACACACACAACTTGTTAACAGCCATTGCCCGGTTTTAATTCTTCTTCCATGGACCCCCATGGGCATCCTTTTTTGTCACAATGGATGGAGTAACGACTTTTTGGTCCGAGTGCCCAACAAGATATGGTCTATGGTTCCAATAGCATAGTCACTTAGCCATACTTTGAAGGCCCGCAAACTCACAAACTTCAACCCTTTCTTCAAGTAAGCATTCTCGCTTCATCCTTGTCCTTGGTTCGCCTGCCCGGCAAGCTCTTCCTATCGCCTTACTCATGCCACCATCAACTACCCTTTGTGGGCCAGCCGGATCAATAAACAATGGAGTTCTTATTTCCAAACCGTCACCTCTGGTATACGGTTCTCTCTCCGTGAATCCATCCACCCGTTTTCCGACCTTCATCATCCGAATATATGCATATGCACGACCATAGGGGATCTCACGGTCCATGTCCCGCTTCCTCGACAAACGCTTCCAAGTCACCGGGTCATTGCCATGAATCTCATCCTCTTGCTCATCATCAAGATCTGATCCATCCTCTAGTGCAAGACGAGCCCTTTCAAGCTTCCTAACTCTCTCCTCGCCTTGAGCCATCTTCTTGTTTTTGCATGCCATGTCCGCCCCACGCTCATTCGCTCCCTTTCTCCTTATCATTTGCATGAGTCTCATCCCTCATGTCATCATCATCATCACCATGACCACATTGGACATCACCATGACCATCAACATATTGTTCATTAACTTTTTCAAGAGCATTCCCAACAACTTCATTTTCTTTAGGTGGGGTTTAGAAGTATTATAGACCCGCACTATCCACAACACGAGCCACACTTCTACACGGGAGGACACTTTGGGTTCAAGTCAATATCAAGTCCAACCTTGCCCCTTCAGAAAACAATTCAAGTGACATGTCTTCCGGGCCGCAACTTTACCCCTTGTATATCCCCCAATGCAACTCGAGACGATAGGCATATTCTTCAAGAGATTTTGTTCCCACCCCAACATCATACCTTCCTATTAATTCAACTTTATCACCGGGTCCATCCAATTCAACTTATCTCTTACTTTAATAACAACCTCATCATAACTAGGACTTGTGTCGAATAACCACCACCCTCGTTGTCACTTGCGTTTTGGTCACAAATGATGCTTTGTCCAAATAATGAACATTAACAAGTCTATCATCCATCTAAAAGGGAAACAAACAAGATGAAATGACAATTATAATGCTTAGTTGCAAAAACTATGCAACTCTAATGAGGCAATGAATTATATATCCCAATGAGTTGTATCAAAAACAAATTAAAACTTATGTACTAAATAAATCATGTCATTAGCCAACACAAACCCAACCATAACCATCATATTTATCAAATCCATCATTTGTACCCACAAAATGCATATCCCATTACTACTACCACAACTACATATTAATTAAAAGCCATCCAATACCAAAGGATTTGAATAAATCTAGAAACTAAGGTGCCACCTAGGGTTACATAATGCCACTAAAATAACAAGAAATTTCCAACAAAATTTAGGGATCCCGGGAGATTACCCCAAAAGGGAGAGGAAAGATTGGGAAAATTAAATTTGGAGGGAAATTTTGGTGACCCTTATTAGGGGGGGAGCCCCGGTTCCTTTCTCAGGGTTGGGTTGGGAATTGGGGAGGGCCCAAACAACACTTTTTGTGACCAAACCCATCCAAGGGGGTCCCAAGGGCCAAACGGCGGTTGGGTCGGGGTCGAACTTTTCCAAACCGGGTCAAATCTAAACTTTGGAGGTGGGCAAACAAAAAACCCAGGCCAAGGCCCAAGGAAGGAAAGGGCAATTTGGCCCCCTCCCATTTCCCTTAAAAAATTTCAAAACGGTTAAATTACCTAAACTTTTCTTAAATTCAAAACAGTTTGAAAAACCCAGCAGCTAACAGGGAAAGGGTATTCCCCCCCAAATTTTCCCCTAAAATTTCAAATTTTTCTTGTTAAATAAATATTTCCCTGGCCAACTTTTTTTCAACTATTACCTCAAAAAAGTTGAAAACAAATTATCTTAAAGTTTGGTCATGTAAATTTTTTAAATTTTTAACCTTGCTTAAATTTAATGCAAAATTTTCCTTTGTAAACCCAAAGGTTACGAAGGCCATTTATTGGGTTTTTTATTTATTACATGGCCAAGAAAGTAATGGGGACACCAATTATCTTATATTTTGTTTTTCCATTAAACTTTTTATTTTTGGGACGGGTATGTAAATTTTAAAGTATTTGCAAAGATGAGTTATGAAACCCAAAAAAGTGAAAGGCATTTTTGGGACCATAAATTATTTTTTTATTAGCACCTACCAAATTAAAGTAACTTGGAAACCATTAAATTTGATTGGATTTTGGTATTTATTGACCCTTCCCACGGCCCATTAAAACTTAAATTTTTCATTTGAGGAGTTAAAACTCCAAGGAAAATGTTTGTCAAATAATTTGGAAGTTACTTGGTAAATTAATTTGGGGGTGGTTATTATTACACAATTACTAAATTATTTGTATTTCTTGGAAACTATTAAAATTATAGGGTTGGTTTTTGGTATTTATCCCAAGGAGCATGCTCCACCGGCCTTAATAGTACATCTTAACCAAGGGCCCGCCAAATTTATTGGCAGAGGAAATAATGTTCTGTTAACTTAAATTTTTAAAGGCCCATAACCAATTAATTTTTGGGAAATTTGGGAAGGAGATTTATTACTAAACCCAGTTTGTAATAATTTGGGATTTGAACAAAAAGAACCCTTGGAGAACGAAGAAGTTATTAATGAGCTTGGTTTTCCGGCCCACCCAAAACAAATTTGGATTAAATATACTGGGCCCCGAATTTAGCACCGCTTCGCCCGGAGCCCGGAGGTAAAAGGGGATTCCCCCAAGAAGGAAAGGGCCCCCCAAAAAAGGGGGGTTTTGGGGGGGAAAGGGGGAAAAGGGGGGGAAAAAAAAAAAATTTAAAAAACCCCCTTTTTAAATTAACCCCCAAAATTTTGGGTTTTTTTGGGGGAAAAAGGGGGGTTTTTCCCCCTTGGGAAAAAAAACCATTTGCAAAAAAAAAAAAAACGGTTTTTTGGGTTTGCCCCCAAAAAATGGGGGAAAAAAGGGGGCTTTGGGGGAAGGGGTTGGGGGGGGGGAAAAATTTAAAGGGGCCAAACCTTAAACCCAACCCCCCAAAAAAAACTTTTTCCCCCCCCCCTTTGGGTTTTAAATTCCCGGGGGAAAGGAAAAACCCTTTTAAAATTTTTTCCCCCCCCCCCCTTTTTTTTAAAGAACCCGGGGGGAAAAAAAGGTTTTTAAGGGAACAAAAATTTTAAAAAATTTTATTGGGGGAAGGGTTTGGGGGGGGGGCCAAAAGGGGAAAATTTCCCCCCCCCCCCTTTTTTTTTTAAAAACCCCCAAAAACTAAAAAAGGGGGGCCCAAAAAGGGGGTTTTTTTTTTTTCCCGGGCCAAGGGGGGGGGGGGGGAAAAAGGGGGGCCCCAAAAAAAAACCCCCCCCCTTTGGGGGGGGGGTTTTTTCCCAAAAAAAGGCCCTTTTAAAATTTTGGATTGGGGGTTTTTTTGGGGGAAAAAAAAAAGGAAAAAAAAAAAAATTTAAAACCCCCACAAAAGGGGGGTTAAATTTTTTGGGGGGTTTTTTTTAAAAATTTTTAAAAAAATTTAAAAAGGGGAAAAAAAAATTTTTTTAAAGATTTTTTTTTTTTTAAAAAAATTTTTTAGTTGGTTTTAAAATCCGGGGCCCTTTTCCTTTTGGGAAAAAACCAAAAGGGTTTTTTTTTTCCCCAAACCCGGGTTTTTTTTTTTAAAAAAAAATTCCCCCCCTTTTTTTTTTTGGGGGTTTTTTTTTTTTAAAAAAAAGGGGGTTTAAATTTGGAGGGGAAAAGGGGAAGTTTTCCCAATATTTATCTAGGTTTAGCGGTCCACCCTGCCCCTGCCTTTCATCGCTGCGATCACCGCGCCGATCTCATCGCGCACCATCGTGGTGAGCCTCTTGTTGTTATCTTCTTTCCAAAGGAAAAATATTCTTACTTGTATGTTTAGATAGATACTTGTATTATTTTCTTACTTTTATTATTGCATCTTATATAGTGCGATAGTTTTGGAATCCGCCTCCGGCCCTCGCCCCGCCTATGATTCGATATGGTATATATTATCTTTTATAACTATTGGTTCATTTATTGTTTATGAAAATTATGCCACCAACGTGACATAGATTTTATTTATCTAGGAGGTTGTTGAACCGAAATTCCAACCACCCTATTGTCGAGAGGTTAAATTTAGTTGAAGAAGAAAATAATTTCTTGAAGGAAAAATAAAAAACTTGAGGAGGAGAAGATGATATTGGAGTTGCATGTTGCGGATGTCGCCGATGATCACAAGATCAAGATGGATGCAATGCACTTGAAGATTAGAAAGATTAGAAAATATGACATTCATACCGAGGCTTGGTATCATTATGCCGTTGGATCAGTTGTTACCTTTGTTGCATTATGATCGATTTGTTTTCGCATTGAAATGTTTTACATAGTTTCAATGTATGGTTTAATTAATTTAGATGCTCGCAGAGCATTATGTTGTTAGATGAGAACTATGTATGTACTTTGGTTTTAATGTGATGATGAACTTCTATTAATTTGGTCACTTAATTATTTATTCATGATGTTGTAATGATTTTTGATACACTTAAATATATATAATGCACGCAGATGAACCGCAATGGATGTACGGTGATGCACTACACCTCCGAGTACACTAAGGGCGCATGATTTTCTCGGTTGCCGAGGCAAACAAGCGAATGGTTTTATGTGTTGTCCATGTCCTATATGTGGAATAGTAAGTCTTACTCTGACCGGAAAATCCTTCACACCCACCTACTTTACAAGGGTTTCATGCCACACTATAATGTTTGGACGAGGCACGGAGAAATAGGGGTTATGATGGAAGACGGCGAAGAAGAAGAGTACGATGACAACTATGTGCCCCTGAATACGGTGATGCTACTAAACATCAAAAGGAAATGACGATGTGCACGATGGTGCTGCAACGGCTAAGCTGCTGAAGATCAAGAGGAACCAGACGAGTGCCCGATGATGATGATCTCCGCCGTTCATTGTCGATGCAAGGACGCAATGCGAAAGTCAAAAGGAGAAGTGAAGTTCGATCGCATGTTAGAGGATCACAAAAAGGGTTGTACCCAATTTGCTAAGATGGCAACACAAAGCTCGGTACCATACTCGAATTGCTGCAAGGAAGGCGAGAATGTCAGGCTCGATAAAGGATTTGAGAAGCTACCAAAATAATGAAGAAGAAGCTTCCAAAGGATAACGAATCCGTCGACAAGACATACGAGCAAAGAAGGTCGATGCCCTCTAGGATTGAGGTGGAGAAGATACATGCATGCCCTAATGATCTGATCCTCTCATCAAGGTGCATACAAGGATCTCGAACGCATGCCCGTATGCAGTGCATTGCGGTATAAGATTAGACGAGATGACCTCGGTGATGTTGATCGGCGAGCCTACCAGAAGAGGGTTCTCGAAGGTGATGTGGTATGCTCCTATAATACCACGTTGAAACGCCTGCTCGTAAACGGAGAGCATGCCAAGTTGATGCGATGGCACGTGAGGACCGTAAGAAAGACGGAAGTTGAGAGCACCACGACGGGTCGCAGTGGAGAAAAATCGAGAAAGTACGGGATGAGTTTGCAAAGGACCCAAGGAACGTATGGTTTGCTTTAAGCGCTGATGGCATTAATCCTTTCGGGAGCAGAGCAGCAATCACAGCACTCGCCCGTGACTCTATGTATGTATAACCTTCCTCCTTGGATGTGCATGAGTGGAAGTTCATTATGATGCCGCTCATCCTAGGCCCTAAGCAACCCGACAACGACATTGATGTGTACCTAAGGCCATTAGTTGAAGAACTTTTACAGCTGTGGAATGGAAATGGTGTACGACGTGGATGAGCACAAAAGGAGGAATTTCACCTAAAGGGGGCAAAT
>JAHIAM010018106.1:0-12006 GCA_021605205.1 Aegilops longissima | reverse complement strand
GAGATATGAAGTCTCCAAAGTTCTATAGCTAAAAGATGGAGGAGAATCGCCAACTAGTGAGCATGTGCTCGATTGTCCGTACTTCAATCGCTTGAATCAAGTGGGAGTTAATCTTCCGATAAGATAGTGATTGTAAGAATTTCTAGTCACCATCACTAAGTTACTAGAACTTGTGATGAACTATAGTATGCAAGGATGACAAAAGATTCTTGAGCTCTTCGCGATGTTGAAATCGACTTAAGGTAGAAATCAAGAAAGAGCATCAAGTGTTGATGATTGACAAGACCACTAGTTTCAAGAAAGGGCAAAGGAAAGAAAGGGAAATTCAAGTAGAATGGCAAAAGTTGTCACTCCCGCGAAGAAGCCCAAAGCTGACCAAAGCCTGAAACTAAGTGCTTCTATCGCAGAAAGGAAATGGTCATCGGAAGCGGAAATGCCCTAATATTTGGTGGATAAGAAGGATGGCAAAGTGAACAAAAGTATATTTGATATATGTTATTGATGTGTGCCTTACTAGTGTTTATAGTAGCCCTGAGTATTTGATACTGCTCGTTGCTAAGATTAGTAAATCAAACATGAGTTACGTATCAATGAGACTAGTTGAAAGGGAAGTGACGATGAGTGTTGGAAGTAGTTTCAAATTGATATGATCATCATCACACTCCCTATACTCCGGATTAGTGTTGAACCTAAATAAATATTATTTATTATGCATGAATATGATTTGATCATGTTTATTGCAATACGGTTATTCAAGTTAGAGAATAATTATTGTTCTCGCTTACATGAATAAAACCTTCTATCATACACCCAATGAAAATAGTTTGTTGATCTCGATCGTGGATACACATATTCATAATATTGAAACCAAAAGATGTAGTTAATAATGATAGTGCAATTATTTGTGCACTACCGCTTAGGTCATATTGGTAAAGCGATGAAGAAACTCCATAAAGATGGATTCGGAATCACTTTATGAATCATTTGATGCTAAGTAACCCGCCTTTTGGGCAAGATGACTAAAACTCCGCTTCTCCGAACAATGGAACGAAGCATGACTTGTTGGAAATAATACATACCGATGTATGCGATCCAATGAGTGTTGATGCCTGTGGCAAGTATCATTATTTTCTCGACCTTCACAGATGATTTGAGCAGATATGTATATCTTCGATGAAACATAAGTCTGAGATAGTTGAAAGGTTCAAAGAATTTCAGAGTGAAGTGGAAAATCATCGTAATAAGAAAATAAAGTTTCTCATGATCTGATCGCGTGAGACGAATAATTGAGTTACGAGTTTGGTCTTCAATTAAAATAATGTGGAATAGTTTCACAGCTCACGCCACCCGAACACCACAATGTTATGGTGTGTCCGAACGTCAGAATCAGACTTTAATGGATATGGTGCAATCTATGATGTATCTACCGATTTACCACTATCGCTTTGGGGTTATGCATTAGAGACAGCTGCATTCACGATTAATAGGGCACCATCTAAACTGCTGAGATGACACCATGAACTATGGTTTAGCAAAGAACCTGCTGTCGCTTCTTAAAAGTTTGAGTTGTGATGCTTATGTGAAAAGTTTTCACCGATAAGCTTGAACCCAAATCGAGAAGGCTTCATAGAATACCCAAAGGTAACTATTGGGTACACCTTCTATCACAGATCCGAAGGCAAGTTTTTCGCTGTTAGATGGATCCTTTCTAGAGAAGAAGTTTCTCTCGAAAGAAGTGAGTGGAGGAAAGTAGAACTTGATGAGGTAATTGTACCTCTCCCTTATTGGAAAGTAGTTCATCACGAAATCAGTTCCAGTGATTCCTACACCAATTAGTGAAGAATGATGATGATCATGAAACTTCAGATCAAGTTGCTTAAACCTCGTGGTCTTCCAGAGTAAGATCCGCACTCAGAGTGGTACGGTAATCCAGTTCGAAGTCATGTTACTAGACCATGATGAACCTATTAACTATGAGGAAGGATGAGCCCAGATTCTTAAATGGCTTGAGGCCATGAAATCTGAGATAGGATCCATGTATGAGAACAAAGTATGGACTTTGATTGACTTGCTCGATGATCAGCAAGCCATGTTAAATAAATGGATCTTCAAGAGGAAGACGACACCGATAGTAGTGTTACTATCTACAAAGCTCGACTTGTCACAAAAAGGTTTTCTAAGTTCAAGTGTTGACTACAATGAGATTTTCTCAACTCAGAAATGCTTAAGTCTGTCCGAATCATATAGCAATTGCCACATTTTATGAAATCAAATGGATGTCAAAACTATTCTTTAATGGATTTATTAAAGAAGAGTTGTATATGATGCAACCGTGTTTTGTCAATCCTAAAGGAGCTAAAAGTGCAAGCTCCAGCGATCCATCAATGGACTGTGCAAGCATCTCGAGTTAGAATATACGCTGATGAGTTGATCAAAGATATGGTTTTATCTGACTTTGGAGAAGCCCTGATTTACAAGAAAGTGAGGGAGCACTACAAGATTTCGATAAGTATATGTGAATGACATATTGTTGATCGAAATAATGTAGAATTTTTTCGCAGCATAAAGGAGTTTTGAAAGGAGTTTTTCAAAGAAGGACCTCGTGAGCTACTTACATATTGAGCATCAAGATCTATTGAGATAGATCAAGACACTTGATAAGTTTTTCAATAAGTACACTTTGTCAAGATTTTGAAGTAGTTCAAAATGGAACAGTCAAAGAAAAGTTCTTGCCTGTGGTTGCAAACGTGAAATTGAGTAAGACTCAAATCCCACCACGGCAGTAAAATAGAAAAGAGAATGAATTCATTCTCATGCCTCACCAGGTTCTATAAAGATGCTATGCTATACCTGACTATTGTATACCTTGCTCAATTTGGCAAGGAGTACAACAGTGATCGAGTAGATCATCGGACATTGGTCAAGAACATCCTTAGTGAGGACTAAGGAAATATTTCGATTATGGAGGTGATAAAGAGCTCACGAAAGAGTTACATCGATGCAAGCTTTTTACACTGATCCAGATGACTCTAAGTCTCAATCTGGATACATATTGAGTGAGCAATTAGCTAGAGTAGCTCCGCAGAGCATTGTAAACATAGAATATTTAGAAATACATACGGCTCAATGTGATGACCTGCTGACTAAGCTTCTCACGAGCAAAACATGATCATACCTTAGTACTCTTGGATGTTAATCACATAGCGATGTAAACTAGATTATTGACTTAGTAAACCCTTTGGGTGTTGGTCACATGACGATGTGAACTATGGGTGTTAATCACATACAGATTTCAATATTAGTGTTGAATCACATGATGATGTGAACTAGATTATGAATCTAGTGCAAGGGAGATCAAGGAAATATGCCCTAGAGGCAATAATAAAGTTATTATTTATTTCTTATTTCATGATAAATGTTTATTATTCATGCTAGAATTGTATTAACCGGAAACATAATACATGTGTGAATACATAGACAAACATATAGTCACTAGTATGCCTCTACTTGACTAGCTCATTAATCAAAGATGGTTATGTTTCCTAACCATAGACATGTGTTGTTATTTGATTAATGGGATCACATCATTAGGAGAATGATGTGATTGACATGACCCATTCCTAGCTAGTAGCACTTGATCGCTTAGTATATTGCTATTGCTTTCTTCATGACCTATACATGTTCCTGTAACTATGAGATTATGCAACTCCCACACGGAGGAACACTTTGTGCTACCAAACGTCACAACGTGAATCGGGTGATTATAAAGGAGTACTACAGGTGTCTCCAAAGGTACATGTTGGGTTATGATCGAGATTAGGTTTGTCACTCCGATTGCTGGAGAGGTATCTCTGGCCCTCTCGGTAATGCACATCACTATAAGCCTTGCAAGCAATGAAGCAATGAGTTAGTTACAGAATGATGCATTACGTAACGAGTAAAGAGACTTGCCAGAACTAGATTGAACTAGGTATTGATACCGACGATCAAATCTCGCAAGTAACATACCGATGACAAAGGAACAACGATGTTGTTATGCGGTTCGACCGATAAAGATCTTCAGAGAATATGTAGGGCCAATATGAGCATCCAGGTTCCGCTATTGGTTATTGACCGAGAATAGTTCTAGGTCATGTCTACATAGTTCTCGAACCCGTAGGGTCCGCACGCTTAAGGTTTCGGCGAAGTTATATTATGAGTTTATGAGTTTTGATACCGAAATAGTTCGAGTCCCTTGAGATCAGGGATGACGAGGAGTCTCAAAATGGTCGAGACGTAAAGATCGATATATTGACGACTATATTCGACTTCGGAATGGTCCAGTGATTCGGGTATTTTCGAGTACCGGAGACACGGGAATTCGCGGAGAAGTATTGGCCTTATTAACATACGGAAAGAGAGAGGGCTGCCCAGGGCAGGCCGCCTCCAAGGCCTAGTCCGAATTGGACTAGGGGAGGGGCTGCGCCTCCTTCCTTCCCCTTCCTTCCCCCTTCCTTCTCTCCTACTCCATTAGAAAGGAGGAGTCCTACCTGTGGAGTAGGACTCTCCTGGGCACGCGCCTCCCTCTTGGTCGCCCCTCCTTGCTCCTTTATACGTGGGCAGGGGGCACCCATACACAAGTTGATCTACGGATCGCTCTTAGCCGTGCGTGCCCCTTCCACCATATTCCACCTCGTCATATCGTCGCGGAGTTTAGGGCCTCGCGCCGGTAGAGCATCATCATCGCTACCACGCCGTTGAACGAACTCATCCCTACACTTTGCCGGATCGAGTCCGGGATCGCCATCGAGCGAACGGTGCTGAACTCGCAGTGCCGACGCTCGTACTTCTGATCCGCGGATCGTGAAGACGACGACTACATCAACCGCGTTGTCATAACGCTCCGCCACGGTCACAAGGGTACGTGGACATACACTCTCCTCTCGCTATGCCATCACCATGATCTTATGCAGCGAGGAGATTTTTTGAAATTACTACGTTCCCAACAATGCCCCTCCAAGACGAAGCAGCCTCGACGATTTAAGAATTTGTCGCCCCGAGGATCCCATCAACAGAGCTAAGCTACCGCTTATTGCCAACAAACAGCGCCGAGGAAAAGCAGCAACAACTTCGAAGCTGATCAGATCGCTAGCGATAGATGGATCAAGTCCTGCGCCGAGGAGTACGAATCAACGCCCTCCAGAGGTCATCCCGCTTGATCGCGGGCTGATCGGCCACCCCGGCCGTAGATAGAGAGGCAAGACGGCTCGAAATAAGCCTGCACTCGCCATTCAAACAAACATACCAAGGCAATGGGAAACACGCGAGACCCAAGAGACATATTGAAAGACAGGCAAAACACGCAAGATCGATCTATGGATCACGGGGCCGTGTTCCCCTACAAGGACGTGACCGCCGGATACAAGAAAAGCAAGTCCCGACGGGCCGAATACAGCAGTAGGACTCATATGAGCAACGTCGCGACGTAGCGCCCAGCAAGAGGCGCCGCACAATTTCTATGCTTCACTAACGGCAATGGAACATGAATTTCGTGGTTTAAACTCAGAATATTGAATCATACGATGGCACAACAGATCCGCGCAAAGATGGATCGAGGACTTCTCCTCCACATCCACATGGCCCGGTGATGACCTATGCCATCAAGTACTCCGTTAAAACTCAAAGGACCAGCTCGGCAATGGTTGAATAGTTTGCCGCCAGGACTACCGGTTGGGAGGATCTCGAAGACGATGACAATTTGTGGCACTTATGTGCACCACCAGACAAGACTTGAGCCACATAATTTAGCAGCCAAGGGAATTGGCCAGGCACTGGACACGGTTCCTAACTAAGAAAACCAAATTGTCAATGTCCGATGCGTAAGCCTTAGCGGCATTCAAGCACAACATCCGTGACCGGCCCGCCCGCACCTCGCCAGAAAAGCCAAAATTAATGGCAGCCTCTACGACATTTATGGTTCTGCGGCGCGTGAGAGGATAGCTGGCTAGCTCGTAGCAATAATATATCAAGGAACCTTGGCACTTTGGATACCAAGGACAACAACGGCAGTCACATCGCAAAGAACACAAGCGCAAGAAAGCACGGTGATAACGCCAAAGACACCAAGTCAATGTTGGATTCAGAGGCTCTAAATCCCACGTCGAAAAAGCCATTCAAAAGAAGTACCAGTGCCCCTCCGCTTGACAAAGATACTCGATCGCAGGTCAAATACACGGCACTTCCGATAAGCCAGCCAATCACACCAACAGAGAATGCTGGTGTCCAAGCAAAGCAAGTTAAATGACTAAGACAAGGACAAGGGGCTATAGCGATGACGAGGAGGAGCCGTCAACACGGAGGACAAGAGGTTTCACAAGTGAGGACAAAGAACATGATATACGAACTCCATCAAGGAAATATGCCCTAGAGGCAATAAAGTTATTATTTATTTTATATCATGATAAATGTTTATTATTCATGCTAGAATTGTATTAACTGGAAACATAATATGTGTGAATATATAGACAAACAAGATGTCACTAGTATGTCTCTATTTGACTAGCTTGTTAATCAAAGATGGTTATGTTTCCTAACCATGAACAAGGAGTTGTTATTTGATTAACAAGGTCACATCATTAGTTGAATGATCTGATTGACATGACCCATTCCGTTAGCTTAACATTGATCGCTTAGTTGTTAAGTTTCCATGACCCATACATGTTCCCCGTAATTATGAGATTATGCAACCCTGCCACCGGAGGAACACTTTGGTACTACCAAACGCACAACGAATCGGGGATTATAAAGGAGTACACAGGTGTCTCCAAAGGTACTTGTTGGGTTGGGATTTCGAGATTAGGTTTTGTCATCCGATTGCTCGAGAGGTATTCTAGGGCTTTTAATACACATCACATGTTGGCATTGCAACTAAAGAGTTTTGTGAGATGATGTATTACAACGGAAAAGAGATTTCCAAACAGATTAAACTAGGTATTGGATACCACATCAATCTCGAAAGTAACATACCGATGACAAAGGGAACAACGATGTTTTATGCTTTGACCGATAAAGATCGAGAATATGTAGGAACCAATATGACATCCGGTTCCGCTATTGGTTATTGACCAGAATAGTTCAGGTCATGTCTAATAGTTCTCAACCGTAGGGTCCGATTTAAGGTTTCAATGACGATTATGAGTTTATGTATTTTGATGTCAAGGAGTTCGAGTCCCGATGTGATCACGACATGACGAGGAGTCTCAAATGGTCGAGACATAAAGATTGATATATTGATGGTT
This sequence comes from Aegilops longissima, assembly GCA_021605205.1. Classification (NCBI taxonomy): domain Eukaryota; kingdom Viridiplantae; phylum Streptophyta; class Magnoliopsida; order Poales; family Poaceae; genus Aegilops; species Aegilops longissima. Next base: position 4,729 of record JAHIAM010018106.1, on the reverse strand, counting down.
ATATTGACACCGAAAGGTTCCAAGTTTCCGGAGAAAATGGAGTGCCGAGGGGTTACCGAACCCCGGGAAGAGGGCCTTACCAAGAGGGGAGAGAGGGCTGCACCAGAGGTGGTGCCCTCCATGGGGAGTCCGACTGATAGGAGGGGGCACCCCCCTTCCCTCCCTCTCTTTCCTTCCCCCTTCCAGTAGGATTAGGAAAGGAGTCCTACTCCTACAAGGAGGACCCTCCCTTGGGCGCCCCAAGGCTGGCCGCCCTCCCCTTGCTCCTTTATATGGGGGGGCACCAGAACACACAAGTTGATCTTTGATCGCCTTAGCTGCAGCGGTGCCCTCCACCATATTCCACCCCATAGAAGGGGAAAGAAGCCCCCGCGAGAACATCAAGATCGCCACCACGCCCGGCGACGAAACTCCTTCCCACGCTTTTGGATCGGAGCCCGGATCCCATCGAGCTGAACGTGCCAAGAACTCGAGGTGCCGAGTAACGGTGCTTGGATCGGTCGGATCGGAAGACGACACTACATCAACCGCTAAATATAACGCCCGCCGGCACGGGGTACGGACGACATTTCCTTGCTGCGCCATCACCATGGTCTTGGGATCGAGGAAATTTTTGAAATTACCACGCTACCCAAAGGGTTCGAGCCGGTTTTATGCGTTGATGTCATATACGAGTAGAACACAAGTGAGTTGGGGCTAAAGTCATACTACCTACCAGCATGTCATACTTGGTTCAGCGGTATTAGAGATGAAGCGCCCGACCACATTACGCAGACGCTTCAGAGGTTTCAGGAGCACTCGCTGCTTAAAGGTGATCGGGTGTCCCTCTCACTTTAGTTGAACAAAAGGCTACGCCCGTCCTTGAGAAGGTTAAACGGAGTCTATTTGAAGTATCCTTTGGTTTTGATGGAGGTAAGAACGGTTCTTGTCAAAGGTAGCGGAAAACTTGCAACAACAAAGTAGAGGACGCCTAACTTGTTTTTGCAGGCATGTTGTGATTGATATGGTCAAGACGTGATGCTATATTTTATTGTATGAGATGATCATGTTTTGTAACCGAAGATCGCAACGGGGGTAGGTTTGGTTTTTATAAATGGCCTTTTCTTTCTTTATCACTAAGCGAGCGATAGTCGAGAAGCAATAGTTGGCGAGACGACAACGATGCTACGATGGAGATCAAGGTGCGCCGGTGACGATGGTGATCATGATGCCGAGATGGAGATCACAAGCACAAGATGATGATGGCCATATCATATCACTTATATTGATTGCATGTGATGTTTATCCTTTATGCATCTTATCTTGCTTTGATTGACGGAGCATTATAAGATGATCTTCACAAAATTACAAGTAGTGTTCTCCCTATGCACTGCTAAAGTTCGCGTGGAGACACCACGTGATGATCGGGGTGATAAGCTCCACGCCATCTACAAGGGTGCCGTTTTGCACACGAATACTCAGTTATACTTGACGAGCCTAGCATAAGATATGGCCTAACACGGAGACCGAAGGTCAACGTGAATCATATAGCGATATGATCAACATAAGATGTTCACTATTGAAAACTACTCCATCTCACGGATGATCGGTTATGGTTTAGTTGATTTGGATCACGGATCACTTAGATAACTAAAGATGTCCGCCTAAGTGGGAGTTCTTTAGTAATATGATTAATTGAACTTAAATTTATCATGAACTTAGTACCGAAGTATTTTGCTTGTCTATGTTTATGAGATAGATGGCTCGTTGTTCCGTTGAATTTAATGCCCTTGAGAAAGCAAAGTTGAAAGATGATGGTAGAATTACAGGACGGGTCCGAACCGAGGATAACCTCATTGCTCCGTAAAAGTTACGCCCGGAAGCACCCCGGTGACAGTTCGCGAGCCGAGCCGGTTGTGAACGTCGCAAAGAGTGATGATACTATAGTTCACAGCAGGCTTAGAAGGTCTTCAACGACGCTTTTGAACGCATGGGAAGAGATGTTCCGAGTTGAAGTTGATATTTCAAATAATGCCCGGATTGAGAGATATGAAGTTCCAATAAGTTCTATAGCGCAAGATGGAGGAGAATAGTTTCCAAAGCACATACTAAAATGTCCGGTATTACAATCACTTGAATCAACCGAGTTTCTTCCGATGATTGTGCATGACGAATTTTCAATCACGCCACCAAGCTACAAAGGCTTCGGATGAACTATAATATGCAAGGGTTAGAAAGACTATGCTCGAGCTTTTCGCAATGCTAAAAGCTGCGGAGGTAGAAATCAAAAGGAGCATCAAGTGTTGATGGTCAATAAGACCACTAGTTTCAAGAAGAAAGGCAAAGGAAGAAGAAGGAACAAGAAGAACAGCAAACAAGTGTCGATGAGAAGAAACCCAAGTCGACCTAAGCCCAATGAGTGCTTTACCGCAAGGACTCATCGAAGCGGAACTGCCCCAAGTATTTGGGGATAAGAAGGATGGCAAAGTGAACAAAGGTATATGTGATATACTTGTTATTGATGTGTACCTTACTAGAGCTCGCAGAGTACTGGTATTTGATACGGTTCTCTAATATTTGCAACTCAAACAGAACTACGGATTGCTTAACACCGCAAAGGACGAGGTGACGGCGCGTGGGAACGGTTCCAAAGTCGAGTGATCGCAATGGCACGCTACCTCTACATCTACCTTCGGATTAGTTTTAGACCTGAATAATTGTTATTTGGTGCCGCTGAGCATGAACATTATATCGGATCTTGTTTGATGCAGACGGTTATTCATTTAAATCGAGAATAATGGTTGTTCTATTTATATGAATAATATCTTTTATGGTCATGCACCCTTGAAGAGTGGTCTATTTTAATGAATCTCGATAGTAGTGATACAATATTCATAATGTTGAAACCAAAAGATGCAGAGTTGATAATGATAGTGCAACTTATTTGTGGAATCGCGCTTAGGTCATATCGGTGTAAAACGATGAAGAAACTCCATGCCGATGGACTTTGAGTCACTTGATTATGAATCACTTGGCACTTGAACCGGCCTCATGGGCAAGATGACTAAAACCTCGCTTCTCCGACTATGGAGAGAGCAACAGATTTATTGGAAATCATACATACGGATGTATGTGGTCCAATGAATGTTGAAGTCAGGAGGATATCGTTATTTTCTCACCTTCACAGATGATTTGAGCAGATATGGGTATATCTACTTAATGAAACATAAGTCTGAAACATTTGAAAAGTTCAAAGAATTTCAGAGTGAAGTTGAAAATCATCGTAATAAGAAAATAAAGTTTCTACGATCTGATCGTGAGGCTAATATTTGAGTTACGAGTTTGGTCTACATTTGAAACAAAGCGAATAGTTTAAAACTCACGCCACCCGAACACCACAGCGAATGGTGTGTCCGAACGTCGAATCGACTTTATCGATATGGTGCGATCTATGATGTCTCTACAGATTTACCGCTATCATTTTGGGGTTATGCTCTTGAGACGGCCGGATTCACGCTAAATAGGACACCAAAACCGCTGAGACGACGCTTATGAACTATGGTTTAGCAAGAAACCAAAGTTGTCTTTCAAAGTTTGGGGTTGCTTTATTGAAGAAACTTCAACCCGATAAGCTTGAACCCAAATCGAGAAATGTGTCTTCATAGGATACCCAAAGGAGACAATTGGGTACACCTTCTATCACAAATCCAAGGCAAGACATTCGTGTTAAAATGGATCCTTTCTAGAGAAGGAGTTTTCTCAAAGAAGTGAGGGAGGAAAGTGGAACTTGATGAGGTAATAGTACCAGCTCCCTTATTGAAAGTAGTTCGTCACGTAAATCAGTTTCAGAACACCTACACCGCTTAGTGAGGAAGATAATGATAAAGATCATGAAACTTCAGATCAAGTTGTCAACGAATCAGAGATCAACCGAACAAAACCGCACTGTATGGTACGTAATCCTATTCTGAAGTCATGCTACTAGATCATGATGAACCTATAACTATGAAGAAGCGATGGTGAGCCCAGATTCCGCAAAATGGCTTGAAGCCATGAAATCTGAGATGGGATCCATGTATGAGAACAAAGTATGGATTTTGGTAGACTTGCCCGATGATCGGCAAGCTATTGAGAATAAATGGATTTTAAGAAGAAGATGACCGATGGTAATGTAATGCTACAAAGCTCGACTTGTTGCAAAAGGTTTTCGAAGTTCAAGGGGTTGACTACGATGAGACTTTTCACCGAAGCGATGCTTAAGTCCGTCTAATCATGTTAGCAATTGCCGATTTTATGATTATGAAATTTGGCAAATGGATGTAAAAACTGCATTCTTGAATGGATTTCTAGAAGAAGAGTTGTATATGATGCAACCGTAAGGTTTTGTCGATCCAAAAGGTGCTAACAAAGTGTGCAAGCTCCAACGATCAATTTATGGTCCTGCAAGCTCTCGAGTTGAATAAACGCTTGATAGTGTGATCAAAGATATGGGTTTGTATGCACTTTTGGAGAAGCCTCAGATTACAAGAAAGTGAGTGGGAGCTCAGAGCATTTCTAATATTATATGTGGACGATATATTATTGATTGGAAATGATATAGAATTTCTTAGCATAAAAGGATACTTGAATAAAAGTTTTTCAATGAAAGACCTCGGAAGTTTAATATTGGGCATCAAGATCTATAGAGATAGATCAAGACGCTTTGGACTTTCCCACATACCTTGATAAAGTTTTGAAAAGTTCAAAATGG